>JABMDO010000203.1:0-53187 GCA_014851415.1 Cnaphalocrocis medinalis | reverse complement strand
CGGATCACCTGATGGTAAGCAATTGCCGCCGCCCATGGACACTTGCAAACTTGTGAAGTTACAAGTGCTTATCTTGATGAATAAAGGGGCGGTCGTCTCGCGATCAGTTACCCGAATTAACATTTACGATAATAGAGACAACTCTTATAATTTTCACTAATATTTTTATCATTCATTTTGAAAACGTGTCGAACGGCGTAACTTTGTAAAAGCGTAATACAGAGTTTTTTTTTATATTGAGGACAATCAAGATGACCCCACTCCGCCTGATGGTAAGCGGCCGAGAGATCCAAATATGAGATTGACAGGCACAAAAGAACAGACAAAGTGTCCATTGAGTCTGTCACTCTCACCCTGAAGGCCTGCTGAGATGCCGTTTCACGCTCCGCCTTTATGTACAACATACGTGCTCACTTAAAGATTTAAGGTACTTTCCTATAGGTTATGCAAGTTTTTTTTTTGTTTCAGGAAATCCCAACATTTCTGCCCATAATGCGAGGAACTCTCGGTTGCCTGGCGCCAGGGATCCTGAAGTTTTGGAAGGTAAACTCTTACTATAAATCTATCTATCTATCTTCTAATCTATACTATTTATAAAGTGATAACTTCGTTAGACTACCATGACTGTAATAAGACTTATCATCATCAGCAACCCACGTTCGTCCACTGCTGGACATAGGTCTCCCCTAATGCACGCCACCGCTCCCGATTTTCGGCCACTCTCATCCAGCCCACACCAGCAAGCCTTCGAATGTCGTCATCCCATCTTGTAGCAGGGCGTCCAACACTACGTTTGCCGAGTCGCGGTCTCTACTCAAGGACTTTACGGCTCCAAAGTCAGTTCTGCGGCTAATGTGACCAGCCCACTGCCACTTCAGTTTGCTAATTCGGTGGACTATGTCGGTGAATAAGAGTTATATGTAGCCCGAAAAGGCGAAACACGGGTGCAATGTAAGCGACACCCAGCGCCATTTATTGGCAATCATTAAAACCGATATCGAAAAGTTCCCGAAACGAAATGAACGTAGTGGCCAATTTCGTCTATTTCTAAAGAGGTAACTTCCATAAACAACTAAAAGGCTTATATTGTCGCCACAATCAGTGTAAATAGGTTGGCGGCGCTAGTTTCGTCGATATAGCCCCTTAAGTTTTATATTTGTTGTTTGATATCTTCTATACTATAAGGAGCTAAATTCTACATCTACAAACCTTATTTAAAACCGAAAAAACCGAAACACTAGTGTTTCGGCGTCGGCGTGATTCAATGTACTACCCGTGCGGATAAACGCTGGGATTAGACATGGCGGCGCAACTATTCACCTCTCGCTCGCACACTATTTGCGTCTTTACTCGCACACGTGGGTACAGACTGACAGAAAAAAGCTGCGTTTTAATAAAAAATTGTAAGCTAGTTTTTCCGTGGTTTTGAACCTTTCGTTAGTCTTGTCATATTTTTTTAGAAAGGTACGTTATTCCTCATTACTATAGGCTATGTATGTACCACGGGCGAAGCCGGGGCGGACCGCTAATAAATGTATATTTTTGTGAGAACAAATTCGTGTATAAATGCGATAATTATAAATTATTATTTGTTTATAAACAATTTCTTTTTAGCAAAAAAAGAATTTATTGCAATCGCAAAATTGAATTATTTTCATAGATTTTTTACATAAATACAGTAAAAAATACTACTTACAAAATAATTAAACCTATAAAACATACTTATTAAACCTATAAAACATACTTATATATAAACATTTTCAATGCTAACGATATTTTCTACGATTTTTCTGTTTACTTATATTTAATTATAATTTTACGTACTAGAATGCTGCCGGTACCGACTCGTCGGTCCGCCATTTCTAATCTCAGCGTTTATCCGCACGGGTAGTACGGCCAGCGCCATCTATTGGTGGACAGTGAAACTACTGTCCCGAAACGAAGTGAGGGCGGGCCATCTGTAACACAACGGAGTCAGCCGGGCAAACATGCGCGCCACGAGATAAATATCGACACTCGTTCGCGAGAGCGCATCCTTCTATCCCGCTCATCGCTCAGCCAGGTGAGCGAAAAGCAACTTGCGCTGTCACAATACGAGTGTCGACAAATTTATCTCGTGGCGCGCATGTTAGGCCTACAGGTCAATGTATGAGATGTTGTGAGAATTTATCTATTGATGTTGGGTATGATTAGTCAGTGCTGGATGGCGGGGCGGCTGGGTGCGTCTGGCGGCGCGGCTGCAGGCGCACCTGGCGGCCTGCGCGCAAGCCGCTCGCCGCCGACCAGCTCGCCCACGCCAGCCAGGGTCAAGGAGGTAGTGGTCTATGTGTGTGACCGCGGCTGCAGCCACTGGCGGCCGCGCGCAGCCAACAGCCGACCGACCAGCTCGCCACAGCCGCAGGGTCAAGGCGGTAGGTGTCTATAGTGTGTGACGCGGCTGCCAGGCGCACCTGGCGGCCTGCGCGCAGCCAACAGCCGCCGCCAGCTCGCCACAGCCGCCGGGTCAAGGAGTAGGTGTCTGATGTGGTGTGACGCGGCTGCAGGCGCACCTGGCGGCCTGCGCGCAGCAACAAGCACGCCCGACCAGCTCGCCACAGCCGCCAGGGTCCAAGGAGAGGTGTCTATAGTGTGTGACGGGGCTGGCAGGCGCAACCTGGCGGCCTGCGCGCAGCCAACAGCCCGCCGACCAGCTCGCCACAGCCGCCAGGGTCAAGGAGGTAGGTGTCTATAGTGTGTGACGTCGGCTGCAGGCGCACCTGCGGCCTGCGCGCAGCCAACAGCCGCCGACCAGCTCCCACGCCGCCAGGGTCAAGGAGGTAGGTGTCTATAGTTGTTGACGCGGCTGCAGGCGCACCTGGCGGCCTGCGCCAGGGCAACCCGCCGACCAGCTCGCCACAGCCTCCAGGTCAAGGAGGTAGGTGTCTATAGTGTGTGACGCGGCTGCAAGGCGCACCTGGCGGCCTGCGCGCAGCCAAAGCCGCCGTACTGCATCTCGCCACAGCCGCCAGGGTCAAGTGTAGGTGTCTATAGTGTGTGACGCGGCTGCAGGCGCACCTGGCGGCCTGCGCGCAGCCAACAGGCCGCCGCCAGTCGCCACAGCCGCCAGGGTCAAGGAGGTAGGTGTCCTATAGTGTGTGAAAAAGGTTGGCGAAACCTAAAAACGTCACTTAAAAATGGCATAAGTGACTTTAACAGATTTGACGAGTGACGTAATCTTTCGTAGATTTTTGGTTCTGGAATTCCAGTTTTAGAGTATAATTTATACTCTCATTTCTATTGTACATTCCAGGCTGGATACCAGTGTATCCTGGCTGTACTCGGTGATGGTGGAGAAGCAGCGAGCCAACGCGCGGCACGCGGACGCCCTCGGCGCGCGTGCACGAGGTGGCGCACCAGCTGTCGCGGTGCAACTCGCTGTTAAACCTGCGTCAGGTCCGGTAACATAGATAACTAATGTTACATTTTACACACTCATAAATAAAATACACCACAACACACTTATACGCACACACACTCCCACGCAAACAATACACACACACACACAATACATACTATACTCACGCACACACACACACACACACACAACATACACCACACACACACACACCAACACAAATACCCAGATGTCGAGGTGCAACTCGCTGCTCAACCAGGTCTGGTAACATACGATAACATAAATAATATTACATTTTACACACTCTTAAATAAATATACACAACACACACGCGCGAACGTACGCAAACACTATCTTTTCGATTTGATCGTTTTTGAAATTAAATAAATTTAATGTAACCAACAGTACTCCCTCACAAACTGTATTCATTTAGAAACGGTTATAGAAAAGGCGGTTTCTCGTACACAAGCAACGCCCTTGCTTAAAAGGAGATTCCAAACCTTGTATTAATACTATTTTAAGAAACTGAAATAAATATTTTGTTTTCTTCTTGAATTTGTATTTTTAGATAAAATAACTTTATTTGTAAAAAACATGGTATATAATTACACCTGTAGTTGGTTTTAAATAATTGATCACACATGGTTCACATGTTTTTCAATATTGTTGTGCATGTTTTCGGTGCCACACTAGCGGAGGGTGATTATGAAATACTAGCTTTTGCCTGCGGCTTCGCTCGCGTCCCCCACTTCCCTAAAATAGGGGATTTGAAGGGGGCAAAAAGTAGCCTATGTTACTCTCCATCCCTTCAACTATCTCCACTTAAAAAATCACGTCAATTCGTCGCTCCGTTTTGCCGTGAAAGAAATACATACATACAGACAGACACACTTTCCCATTTATAATATACTAGCGGCCGCCCGCGACTTCGTCCGCGTGGAAAAGTAACTTTTTACCCCACTTTTAACCCCTTACAACCCCTTACAACCCCTTTTTCGCAATAAAAGTAGCCTATGTCCTTTCTCAGGGTCTAGACCATCTGTATACCAAATTTCATCTAAATCCGTTCAGTAGTGTGAAAGAGTAACAGACAGACAGAGTTACTTTCGCATTTATAATATTAGTATGGAAGTATGGATAATATCAAAAGCATTTGTTACAGACTCTACAAGACATAGAAGAATTAAACCAATTGCTTCCAGAGGAGAAGAGACTGGAACCCTTCGCCTGGAGCGACGAGCGGTGAACCACGGCCGGCTGTGACGAAACGTGACCAACTGTTACCAATTGTGAACATGTGTAACCAATTGTCTTAGAAAGTGTAACCAATGTTACCAATGTGAACATGTGTAAACAATTGTCTTACAATGGTAACCAACTGTTACCAGTGTAACCAACTGTTGAAACAGGTGTAACCAATTATCTTAAAAAGTGTAACAACTGTTACTAATCGTGACCACGTGGAAGCAATTTGTCTTCTATGTGTAACGAACTATACCAATTGTGAACATTTATAACAAGTTGTCTTACAATGTGTAACCAACTGTTACAAAATGTGAACATTGTAACCAATTGTCTTACAATGTGTAACCAACTGTTACCAATTGTGAACATGTGTAACCAATTGTCTTACAATGTGTAACCAACTGTTACCAATTGTGAACATGTGTAACCAATTGTCTTACAATGTGTAACCAACTGTTACAAAGTGTAACCAACTGTTGAACATGTGTAACCAATTGTCTTACAATGTGTAACCAACTGTTACCAATTGTGAACAAGTGTAACGAATTGTTACAAAGTGTAGCTAGCCGTTACCAACATTCTATCGGTTCAGTATTAGGTATTAGTTCCAATCGTGACCATCGTTACTGAATTAACTAAATGGTTATCTATTTGTATATGTTACATTATTATTGTTACCAACTGTTACTATATGTAACTAAATGGTTACCTATTTGTGTATGTAACTGTTAGATTCCATTGACACATTCTCTCTTTTAGTTATAATATATTAATTAAGTTCCCCTAACGACAACACATAAAACCGGCGTGAAGCAGTCCCTGTGCTGTTTCGCCGAGTGAGTGAGGGTACCAGAGGCCCACCCGGGGGGGAAGGGAATAAAAGGTTGGCAGCACACTTGTAACTCTACTGGTGTTGCAAGTGTCCATGAGCGGCGGCAATTGCTTACCATCTGCCAGGCTAAGATGCGCACCGCGACAAAATTTTGTCGACTCTCGTTCGCGAGAGCGTATCTTTCCATCCCGCTCCTCACCCTGTCAGGTGAGCGAGAAGCAACTAGCGCTGACGCAATACGAGTGTCGACAAAATTATCTCCAGCCCCAGTAAGCCCATAATAAAACACGAATCGTGTGTACCGAGTGTGAAAAATCCGTTAGATGGCGTAAGTGTAGACTGAGGACCAACTTCAACGTCATTACTCGGTTAGTGACATTTTGATTTTTTTTTAATATTGAGGACAATCAAGATGACCCCACTCCGCCTGATGGTAAGCGGCCGTGAGATCCAAATAAATATGAGGTTGACAGGCACAAAAGAACAGACAAAGTTTCCATTGAGTCTGTCACTCTCACCCTGAAGGCCTGCTGAGATGCCGTTTCACGCGCCGCCTAAAAAACCCCACATCAAAAATAACCAATCACCGTGTGTACACGGCACCCTCGAGGTCCAGGCAGGGAGACGGTTGAATAAAAACACCAGGAGATCTATTTTTGAATTGTCGTCTCACTAAAAAATGTGTGACTCGCATGATTTTTGAAATCCGCATTTTTGGATCATTCGAAAACGAGCGATTTGCAACGAGTGGTGTAAACCACTCGTTTCCGTGAGGCGAGTGGACGCATTTACGTCAAATCACACGTCAAATATTAACGAGTTAACACCAAAGATTGATTTAAATCTTTGGTTAACACTTTACTTTGACAAGATTGGCGACACACTAAGCGAGTGATTTCAAAAATAGGGTAAATTATGAATCATGCGACTCACGAGACGACGTGACTTGCAAAACGAGTAGTTTTGTTTGGACGAAGCGAAAATTCAAAAATAGGTCTCCAGTTTCGTCTGTGTAGCTTGAATTTATTTTAGGCAGGCGGCTTGGGGTCATTATTCCGGTGACACACAATGCTTGCGCAATGTAAAAATGCATAGCCATCTACCGGAATAATAACGAACCGCCTGCTTGTGTGCTTTGTACACCGTGTAGTTGGACCTCAGTCTACAAGTACGCCATCTAACGGATTTTTCACACGCGGTAGCCCCCCAAATAACCTACGCTGTAGGGACAGTCGTTCTATTTGGATTATTTGACAGATAGATATAATGCATCAAGAAAGTCATGAAATTAATTGATGGCGCCACTGCCGCTTACGTCATGGTATGGTAGCCCCATTGGTTATAATACTATGGAACTCGGTAATAGTTCCTGAAGAATAAATGTCACGACTTTATTGACATAGTATAAGTATTATTGATATACTCAAAGCTGTATAAAATGCGAATGCTTGATTCTGGCGACTTTTTTTGCTGTTACATCGACAAATACTTATTTTAGTTTAGAAGTAACAAACCAAATTTGATATGACAACTATACCTGTAAACACAGTTTAAGGGGCTATACAAATGAAACTAGCGCCGCCAACCTATTTACACTGATTGTGGCGAAGATTTGATTTTTTGAAGAAAATAAAACGGCCACTTTTAGCAATAATTGACATTATTGTTACTTGTTGCGTGTTTTATATATTGTATTGCATCTTGAATAATTCAATTTACTTTTATCTAAGTCTGTAATGTTTTGCTTTCTTAAAAAATATCGTATTTTCGCCACAATCAGTGTAAATAGGTTGGCGGCGCTAGTTTCATTCGTATAGCAAAGCAAAGTTATGAACGTTAGAAACATGATAAAACAATCATATGAATGGTGTGATACCACGGCCTCACAGAAGACCAGCGTGAAGCAGCGCATGCGCTGTGTTTCGTCGAGTGAGTGAGGGTACCGGGAGGCCCAGGGGTAAAAGGTTGGCAACGCACTTGTGACTCTACTGGTGTTGCATGTGTCTGTGGGCTGCGGTAATAGCTTACCATCAGGTAATCCGTCTGCTCGTCTGCAACCTATCTCATAAAAAAAAAACTACAGTAAACTGTTTCTTTAGGTATTTAAGCATGTATAACTTAGCTCAGACTTAGATTAGATAAATTAGTTGTTGAACAATACATATTTATTACGTTACTTAAATAACAATACGATACTCTGATTCATAATCATGTAAAGTAAACTGACAGATGAAAATGACAAGTTTCTATGCATTTTGACATTTTGAATGTGTCAAATTGAGTGATAATGTATGGGGTGACACATTGACATCTGTCAGTTTACTTTACATGATTATGAATCAGAGTATGTAGATGTAACAGCAAAAAAATAAAAAAATAAACTACTACTTCATACAAAATCGGCATTCGTTTTATGTTTGCTAAAGAAGAATGTATAAATAATATAAATGAATAAATATACCTATTTCCTTTCCAAGTTATTTGTTTTTTTATTTTAACTACTTACTTAAAATACAGGATGTTACCTTACACAATACAAATGGCGTCGGTTAAAGTTACACAGACAATTTTATGTAAAACATTTCCGTCATACATGATTTCTGTGTAGCTTTAACCCGCGACGGAAGTTTTGCGTCATGAAAAGTATACCTACTATAATATTATGTGCAGGAGTATTATTCCCATTCGCCCCCTTCAAGTTCGCCACCGCGGTGGCGATTGGAAATTTTTAATTCCCATATGCCCCCTTCAAGTTTGCCACCTTCATCCTATTACTGTTATAAAGGCGAAAGTTTGTATGGATGTACGGATGTATGGATGTTTGTTACTCTTTCACGTAAAACTACTGAAATGGATTTGAATAAACTTTCCCAAATATAGCTTATACATCAGAACTAACACATACTTCAGGCTACAATTTTTGAGGTTTCTACGAACCTGAAGTCCACGCGAACGAAGTCGCGGGCAAAAGCTAGTACTATAGTAAAGGAAGGCATTTTAGGTAGGTTTGTAACTATCAATAGAAATTATTAAAATGAAACCGCGGTGGCGTATTTGAAGGGGGGCGAATGGGAATAAAGGATAATTTGTACTAAGTTTCGTTAAATTTCGTCGAGTAGTTTTTGTTTCTATAACGAATATACAGACAAACAGACAAAAAATTTACTAACATTTTTGGCATTAGTATCGATCAACACTATAAGTGATCGAATAAATTTCACGATTTTATTGACAGACTAAAGATATAAAAGCAGCCACGACCTCGATAGCGCAGTGGCTAAGGTGTTCGTCCGAAGCGCGAAAGGTCCCGGGCTCGATTCCCGGTCAAGTCAATTTAGAAAACTATATACCTACCTTCTAAGTTTTATTTATTCTGGGTATACGTGGGTTGACGCCCCCGGTTAATTATTGTCATCTGGTACTAATAGAGATTCATTGGTGTGATTTATTTATTTAGACTTTCTTAGGACAGCTTAATTGATCCAGAGCTTGTCAATCACATAAAAGAGTGCTTATGTTCGCTCACACACTTGCCACAAATCTAGGCAGAAGGCAAGCACAGAAAACCGGCGTGAAGCAGCCCCTGTGCTGTGTTTCGCCGAGTGAGTGAGGGTACCGGAGGCCCACCCAGGGGGGAAGGGGATAAAAGGTTGGCAACGCACTTGTAACTCCACTGGTGTTGCAAGTGTCCATGAGCGGCGGCAATTGCTAACCATCAGGTGATCCGCCTGCTCGTCTGCTACCTATCACATAGAAAAAAAAAGAAAAGCGCACACGCATATATTTGGTTAATTTGACATTGACAGAGAGCAGCCATGTTGTAAGCCGCGCGCGTGGTGATATGTAGCAACAGCATTGGCCAATCACGCCAAGGCTGGTGCTTTCGTTCATGTCATTTTGCGAATGTAAAGGATTTTCGAAATTTTTGTGGTTAAGTATTCAGGATGCAGGCCTCCAGGTGGACCGACGATCTGGTGAAGGTCGCGGGAGTCCATTGGATGCGGGTGGCACAGGACCGATCTGTGTGGAGAACTTTGGGGGAGGCCTATGTCCAGCAGTAGACGTCTATTGGCTGAAATGATGATGATGAAGGGGCAAAAAGTAGCGTATGTTACTCGCCACCCTTTCAACTATCTCAAATTTAAAAAATGCGTCAATTCGTCGCTCCGTTTTGCCGTGAAAGAAAGACAAACATACAGGCAGACAGACACACTTTCCCATCTTATTAGTATGGATGCTGTCTGTACCTACTACAAACAGGTTCTGTAGATACTACGTTATTATACGGTGACGTATCAAACAGGTGTAGTGAAGTAATTAATATATTTCACTACATGACATAGGTACATTGATCTGACTCTGAGATAGGTAGCTCGAGCACCTGTGTTACAGATATCAGAACCAACAGTAGAGTTACAAATATATACGTATAATACTTACTTTTCTTTTGTAAATACATACTTATTACATAGAAAACACCCAGACCAATACTAACAGACATGTTCATGCACACAAATGTTTGTACTGTGCGGGGATCGAACCCGCAACCTTTGGCCCAGACGTGGCATTCACTTTACCACTGAACCAAACGGGTCGTAAAGTATGAGCCTATATACTGTCTCACTGCCTGGGCAAAGGCCTCCATCACAGAAATCAAGTCATCGCTACTATGATGGGATTTATAGGCTCAATCACCATGCGGTGCGGTGATCACAAACACGAGCTATGTTCGACAAATTCGAAAAATCCTTCCTACTCAACCCGGGAATCAAACCCAGGGCCCAAGTAGGACCCGGTACTTAAGGGGCTATACGAATGATAACCAGCTTTACAATATTAAGTATTTCATATTTTCGCCACAATCAGTGTAAATAGGTTGGCGGCGCTAGTTTCGCGCCGGTTCTGTTTAGAATAAAATAATAATGATAGATAGATAGATATTCTTTATTGCACGGAAATAGAACACATGATTGAAACTAGGGGTGTTAGGGAGCTCCGTAACCGTAACCGAAACTATCGGATATCCGATATAAAAAATCATCCGTAACCGTAACCGAATCCGAAATGAAAGTTTCGGATAGTATCGGATAAATTGAGACACGTTATGACAAGTTGTTTTGATCGGCCGGCCCGCTGCCAGTGCCGACACACAATATTTTCTTTTAATACGAAATTACTGATTCAGTATAAGTAATAATTTTGTTAATACATTTTCATTTTAGGTGTTTTGATCTAAAACATCAAAAATTTTGATAATACTCAATATAATATAATTATTATATTTATTTTTATTTTAAATAGCTGTAATAATTACTCACAGACTGATTGTAATTCCTGCCAAAAACGAAACAAAACTACTTTATTACCTATTAGTATTTTACTTTTAAAATTCCTTATTTATTTATTTATTTATTTATTTATTTATTTACACAAGGTACGCAGACAGATTACAGTCGTCACATTGTTCTTATAAATATGATAATAACATAACTTATCTAGACAGTAATCCATGAAAAGCATACACAGCATGATTAATTTACAAATGGTTACTAAAAGAAGTTAAAGTTTTTACAAAATGAATTTATCTACACAAGTACATTACAAATTAATTAAAATTAACAATTAAATTTATTTTTGTGATGATGATGGTCCAAAGACCTCGGATACATTTTTTTTGTAGATAGAGAACCTGGCGTTAAACACATCCAGGTGTCTTTCTCTACGGACTACATCATTGTATGTACGACACATTCTAACAATGGGATTAAAAAAGGATGTATTGTTTTTGTAGACCTGTATAGCGAATGTATTTGGATGTCTCGATCTGTATAGAGTATTGAAGCTAAGGGAGGATAGTAAGTCTGGAGCATCTATGACAGAGTGCACTATTTTATGAAGACAAAGCAAATCGTACCTTACCCGACGAGTTTGCAGGGAAATCATATTAAACTTCGCGAGCCTCTTATTATAGTCTGACAGTGTTCGACCGAAGTTATATTTTCTGGTGATATATTTTAAGCATCTCTTCTGCACGTTCTCTATGGCATTTATGTGAGTACCATAGCAAGGCGACCAAATAGGACAACAATACTCCAGAACAGTTCTTATCAGACTGTTGAAGAGAGACAAGATACTAGTCGGTTTTTTGAATGCCTTAGTCGTCCTAATAATAAAACCTAATAGTTTACGGCTTCTCTGAAGTAGGTGATCATAATGAGGGCGAAAAGATAGCTGATCGTCAAACAACACGCCCACGCCCTTATAAATATAATATCCGTAACCGAAACCGAAACTAACGGATAATCCGAAATAATTTATTATCCGTATCCGTAACCGTATCCGGTATAACAATCATTCCTATATCCGTATCCAATCCGTAACCGAAATTTCATATCCATAACATCCCTAATTGAAACAACAGCTATAGACAGTACAATAAGGCGGTCTTATCGCTTGTAGCAATTTCTTCCAAGCAACCTGTAGGTAGAGGGGAGAAAACAGCGTGTTGGCAATGATATGAAGCTCGTGATTGCTCAGTGGAAGTTTCTAGGTTTTATTCCGAACTCTGGGTATTTTTTATGTGACAGGACGTGGCAGACGAGCAAACGGATCACCTGTTGGTAAGCGATGGCCGCCGCCCTTAGTCACCTGCTACACCAGGGAAGTCACAAGTGCGCTGCTAACTTTTAACCCCCTTTCCCCAATTGGGCTTCCGGCACCCTCACTCACTCGAAGAGATACTGCGCAGGCGTTGTTTCACGCCGGTCTTCTGTGAGGCCGTGGTATCAGTCCGGTCGAGTCGGCCCATTCATGCCGAATCTTGGCTCTCCTATGGTTAAATACGGTAGCTCTGTTATGATACGTCACAGATTTAGTCAGAGAATCATTACTAACTTATGATTATAGTGGGAAAAACAAGGAGATTTGAAAATTGTAAGCCAGTTTAGACCTTATAATCTTAATTATAAGGGCCAAGGATTATTCATGTAAAGCTGTGGTTAAGGTACAAGCGTAGAGCGAAATTATGAATCAGTGGCGAATTTGCACATTTGCCGCCTGTATTCTATTGAAATGCCAATCCTGCCAATCCTTTTTTAGCTTATTTTTACTGTCCTTCTTTTTACGTGATTAAACAATTTATTATTTACTAGTGGCCCGCTCTCACTTCGCTTCGGGACCGTAATTCAGAAATGAACCAATAGATGGTGCTGTGTTCAATTACATCGCGCAAGAATTTCGTGTTTTCGGTTTACCTATAAGCCTTGAAGTTATCTCTTTATAAATAGTACCTATAGAAGATAGATAGATGATACAGATATTGTTACAACTAGGAACACAGTAAGGTAAATACCCCAATCATGGACACTTTAAGAAAAAAAATTTGGTTTTTCAGAATATTCACTTATACCCGTGAAAGTTTTAACACAAAACGTAGTGGAAATTGGAAGTTCTATATTTATTCTATGTTCTGCTTTATTTAATGTGCAGCACTTTAATTGGTTTTAATATTATTAACAAATAAAAACTAAGATTTTTTTTAACCAGTTATGGACAGCAAAATCTAGTTATGGACACCCAGTAATAAACAAGAACCAAAAATGGACAACCAGTTATGGACAGGAACCACATATGGACACCTAGTCATCATCATCATCAGCCTGTTGCAGTCCACTGCTGGACATAGGCCTCTCCAAATGCTCGCCACTTTGATCGATCTTCGGCTACTCGCATCCAGCTCCAGCCAGCCCTCTTGCGCAGATCATTACTCCATCTGGCCTGAGGTCGTCCTACACTACGTTTACCGAGACGCGGTCTCCACTCCAGAACTCGTTTACCCCAACGGTTGTCAGTTCTGCGGCAGATGTGGCCAGCCCACTGCCACTTCAGCTTGCTAATCCGATGAGCTATGTCGATAACTTTGGTTCTCTGCCGGATCACCTCGTTTCGGATTCGATCACGCAGAGAAACGCCGAGCATAGCTCTTTCCATAGACCGCTGAGCGACTTTGAACTTGTGGACTAGCCGTGCTGTTAGTGTCCACGTTTCAGCCCCATATGTCATGACGGGTAGGACGCACTGATTATAGACTTTTGTCTTTAGGCACTGTGGAATAGACGATGAGAAGACTCGACGTAGTTTTCCGAATGCTGCCCAACCCAGCTGGATTCTTCTTTTCACCTCATCCTCAAAGTTGTTTCGACCCAACTGCAATGTCTGCCCGAGGTACACATACTTCTCAACAACTTCGAGGGTGGCGCCATGGATCGCAATCGGTTCCGGTAGAACATGTTCATTGAACATGACCTTGGTTTTTTCCAAGTTCATCCGTAGGCCGATGCGTTTAGAAGACAGCCAGTCCGCCAGGCTATTCAGCATCTGTTTTAGGTCCTGCATCGTTTCTGCCAATATGACGATGTCATCTGCGAATCGCAAGTGGGAGATGTATACGCCATTTATGTTGATGCCACGTCCTTTCCAGTTCAGCGTCTTGAACATGTCCTCCATTGCATTTGTGAACAATTTTGGGGAGATGACGTCCCCTTGTCTCACTCCTCGATGCAATGGTATAGGTTTTGTTTGCTGATTCTGTACTTGGACGGACATAGTGGCGGCCTCGTAGAGACATCTCATCACTTGGATATATCGCCAATCTATTTGGCAACGCTGCAGGGACTCCAGAACAGACCAGATTTCAACCGAGTCAAGGCCTTCTCATAGTCCACAAATGCTAGACACAGTGGCTGATTATACTCCTCGGTCTTCTGTATAATCTGCCGCACTGTGTGAATGTGGTCTATGGTGCCATATCCGCTCCGAAATCCAGCCTGTTCCGGTGGTTGGAATTCGTCGAGTCTTCGCGCAAGACGGTTCGTGATCACTCTTGAGAATAGCTTATAAGCGTGACTTAGAAGCGAAATGGGTCGATAGTTCTTCAGCAGGCTTTTGTCACCCTTTTTGAAGAACAGAACGACCACACTTCTACTCCACGCCTCCGGAGTTCTCCCTTCAAATAGGACAGCGTTAAAAAGCTTTTGGAGCTCCCTCTGTACGGGTTTACCTCCAGCTTTGATCAGCTCTGTTGTTACGCCATCCTCTCCAGGGGCTTTTCCGTTTTTTAGCTGCCAAGAGCAATCTCTATTTCGCCAACTCTGACTTCTGGCAGGTCTTCGGTGAAGTGACGTGTTTAATTTGGCTCGAGAGTCCTCATTTCAGGATCAGGTTGAGATGCATGCGAAGCGTATAATCGGCTATAGAAATCTTCTATCTCCGAGAGGACTGCTGGCTTTGAGGCAACCACTTCTCCACTTGCTGTAGTCAGCTTCGTCAGGTGGCTTCTTCCAAGAGATTGTACGAACACCTTAGACCCCCGATTCTGCTCGATGGCTCTTTCAATGGAAAGAGTATTAGAGCACCGAAGGTCGCGTCGCACAAGCTTATTGATCTCTCGATTAAGAGCCCGTTTTCCCGACGAAGTGATGGGTGGGTCTTCACGCCGTTGCCTCATTAGTCCTAAAGTCTCAACGGATAGTTTTGATTTCTGTATTATTTTGCTTCAATGTCCATAACTGGATTTCTATATAATACCCAATAATGGACACAGGCGTCCATTACTGGTAGGCATCAATATTTTTGCAATTCTCAACTAGCTTTAAATAAAGAAATTAAAAAGGAGTAAAATTAATTCAAAATCCCAACAAACAATAAAAAAAACAAGTTGGACATTTGTCCATTATTGCAACTATTCAACTTCAGTGCACCATTAATAAACATCGACAAAATAATGTGAAACATATCCTCAAGCGTAAAAGCACAGTAAGTACGTCTTCATCTCGATTTCATGGACAATCCAACCAACAAAATAGAATTTGATTCAAATAAAGCAATAATAAATTAACAAGTAAACTTTATACCTACCTCACTAACCATTTACGTAACAAAAGCCTCAAATTTATATTTTCTAACACCAAGCACCAATTCACCTCACGCCATTTTTTTGTTTTATAACGAAAGTGAATGAAACGTCAAACTTTGGCAGCTCGACGACTTTTGTTTATAGTAAAGTCTTGCCAATATAATAAAATTGATTCCCGCCCTTATTCTAGCCGTTTTTGTTTTTTTTCGTCCATTATTGGTTCCTTGTCCATCACTGGTGCGTTTACCTTAGGTATTATCTGATGTCAAGGCTCACTTTGGGTCGATGCGCTAGCCTAGTTATATAAATAGTATAGTTCTGGTTCAATCTGAGACAGATCCACGCCATCTTTTCTTAGGCCTTCCTCTTAGGCGAAGTCCATCTGCAGGCTGCCACTGCGTGACGATTATATTGGGTATCGACGTAAAACGCTTGTGTGGCCCCAGCATTAATAAGTAGGTATAGTAGCCACGCCCCGGTTGGTCTAGCCGTTTAAGTACCGGGCCGTGATCTCGGGGTCCCGGGTTCGATTCCCGGTTACGAATGTTACGAATTTTTCGAACATTATAGCTCGGGTTTGTGATCACCGCACCGCATTAGGCTAACGTGGTGATTAAGCCTAATCCCATCATGGTAGTGATAACATGATTTCTATGATGGAGGCCTTTGCCCTGCAGTGGGACAGTATAAAGGTTGATACTTACTGATACTGATAGTAGCCGCACCGCTGCTGTCATTGAGTTAAATAGGAGGTATATAGACATCAATGGCCGCTGTCAAAGGAGCCGCGGCCACATATCGCAATAGTATTGCGTTGCAGCCTCCAAGGCTTCTGCGCGCGCGCCGGTCTCTAGTCGGAACCTTCCAGCGGTAGTGCACCCACGTTTACTGGTTTTATTCTATTATTATACTTGGTAAGTCCTATATTTTAATATTATTAAGTAGTCCTTAGATTTTGTTAGAAGAAATAAGTTTAAAAAGAGTGAAAGATACATCGATGTTGTTCAAGATCGACGTCTGGACTAGCCTCCTTTATGTTTTTACTTTTGATACATTATTGTTTTGTTTATGGTTTGCTTCTTTATAATTTACCTCGTGAATGCAAAACCAGCCTATATTGCCACTGCAGGGCAAAGGCCTCCATCATAGAAATCAAGTCATCGCTACTATGATGGGATTAGGCTTGCCTAATGTGGATCGGTGATCGCAAACCCGAGCTATGTTCGAAAAGTTCGAAACTTAGTTTACCTACTCCAACACTATAATTTACAATCCATATCTATACCATATATGAAGAGATAACTTCTATAGATAACGACAAAGCTTATAGGTAAACCGAAAACACGAAACGCTTGCACGATGTAAAATAGCACGGCGCCATCTATTGGTTCAGTTCTTTTACGTATAAGCATAATATTTTAAGTATAAGCACTCGATTGCATGGTGTTATGGGTCAGTACCCAATAACAGCAGCAGCAATAACTTAGCATCAGGTTGTCCGTATGCTCGTCTTACCGTCGCAAGACCCAAAAGCCTTTTAAAAGGCATAAAACAATCGATTTTCTATTGTGTCTGCTGTCTAGGCTTTACGACGTTATTACAATTATAATAATTATGTTTTTTTCAAGATAATTTACAATAGGTTAAATTATGTTCATTTGTGAGTATTTCCCATAGTTTTTACCATAGGGTAAAGTATATGGTTTTTATAATACGTGACTATACATTATAATACTAGTTTTTGCTTAAGCAAACCTTGAGGTTTTGCTTTGCAATCAGTATTTGCTACTAGATTGCAGGTGTGTACGAAAGACGCAGAATTTGTTGTCATCCAAGAGTGTTATTAAGGTCTAAGATGTAGCGTGCTTTCCCAGAAGAAGCCTACTTATTCACTCTCGACATAAAGACAACCAAATTATATGTAGCTCTTTGGGAATACAGAAGCCGGCAAGTTGTTCCATTCCTTAGCAGTTCGTATTAAAAAAGAACAAGCGAAACGCTTAGTACGAGCTGGTGGAACTTCCACAGTGTAAGGGTGGATTCTTTTCGTCTTCCGCATTGTCCGGTGGTAGAAAGGAGAAGGTGGTATCAGGTCGTGAAGCTCTGTTCCCCAAAAACTCGTTGCCATCGTGTTTTTTCTGATCTCTGTTTTGTCTGATATCTGTAGCACAAGTGCTAAGCTCCTTAATACTAAGTCAGATCAATGTATGAAATGTTGTGTGTAAAAGTAACGTGTTTCCTCTGTCATACAATATGAACTCCTTCGAACGAAGCGTGAAGAAGCATCTCGCGGGCAAGTAAGTATATCAAGTTGTCGTTACTATGATGGGGTTAGGCTTAATCACCACGCTTGCCTAATGCGGTGCGGTGATCACAAACCCGAGCTATGTTCGAAAAAATCGCAATCCTATCATATAAAAACCAAAGGCAATCCTCGACGAAACACAGCGCAGGCGCTGCTTCACGCCGGTCTTCTGACATTCATGCCGAAGCGTGGCTCTCCCACGGTGAAACATGCCGATGACCCTAATCCATAGAAATTGGTTTTAAATGCCAAATAGCTCTCTTTTGTTAATAGACTAATAGTGGAATGTTCCCCTTCAAAAAGGAAAATCTTCCGCCGAGACAGGTTTTTTTACAAAAGTACATGTCAGTCCTATATAACAATGCTTAGGTTACACTTATTATTACTTACTAGTGGCCGCCCGCAACTTCGTTTGCGTGAACTTTATGACTCTTGACTTAAAGATGATTATTTAAATAGAATTTAACAAAAATATTACTTATTATAAATGTTCGTTTATAGGTTAATAGATTTTTAAGGCGGCTCATTAATATTTCATACAAAATGCTAAGGAATAGAACAACTGGCCGGCATTTGTATTTCCAGAGAGCTACAATTTGGGTCCGTGTCTTTAAGTCGAGAGTGAATAGGCTTCTTCTGGGAAAGCACGCTACATCTTAGACCTCATTGTCACTCTCCATCAGGTGAGATGAGGCACAAATACAAATACAAATAGTTTTTATTTTCAAAGAACATGTAACATTGTTGAGCATTACAGTAGGTCAAGTGCAAACCCATTTAATATTTAAAATATCAACTTCTAATGAACCCCCAAATTATTTTTTATTCCATTAGGGGATGTAAGTATTCTATTAAAGTTTGAATCTGTCAAAGAATGTGTATGCAAAAGTTGGAGTAAATTGGGCCAAGGAATCACGTAGTCCCATGAACAAACTTTGTACCCCCTTTTCGCTCCATTAGGGGTTTTAGTTCGGAATATCCTTCCTTATAGGATCTCATCCAAAAATGCTCATCACATTTGACAATTTTCCATTCCATTTCATTCCATATTTGTTATAGTGTAGCTGGGCTCTTAGAGGTCCAAACCAGATGTTCCATGATCTTTGATTTTTTTTTCATGGCATCATAAACTGCTCATCAATCTGAACAACTTTTGTTAAAGTGCCATTGACCTACCTCTTATAGTTTAGCTGGGCTGTTGTGGTTCTACATCAAGGAGCCTGGTCTTCAAAATGTAATATACCCTATAAGTTGCCCTGATATTACAGCTATACAATAAAAAAGTTTCATTCGAATTGGTTCAGTAGTTTCCGAGATTAGCGCGAACAAACAGACAAACAGACAAACAGATAAACAGACAAACAGACAAACAGACAGACAAAAATTTTAAAAATCATTGATTCATGTTCTGTTACTGTTTTTTAGTCGTCCTAAGTTATTTTGAGATGAATATCTTCAATGTACAGACACAGCTTTTTTACATTTTTATTATATGTATAGATATGACATTATAATATAAATGAGACAGGTGGCTTCTCAGCCTCTTGTTTTGATACATTCTATTGCAAAATCCAGCAGAAACCTTGCACGTTCTGACGTTGGTTCCGCCGAGCCAGGTTGTGTTGGCTCGTGGACCATGGTCCGGTGTACCATCTTGGTTTGATATCTCAAGTAGACATGCGAACTTTGCTTTCGCGATGTAGGATTAGAGAATTTAATAAATCTTGTAATCCGAATCCGAATCCGGTTTTCATCGCACTCTTGGTGCGGTTCGGGCGTACGGGGTAAACCCTTTACCCGGGCTGCTTCTCGTGCCATCTTGTGGCACGGTGTTGTGCTCCAGGAGAGGAGGCCTCCCGACAAGGCGCTGCTGGGGCGGTCTTCGGCCCCGAAGGGCCTGCCTGCTGCCCGGTCGCACTCATCTGTCTGGGAGGGGGGTAAATCTTGTATGGAACAGTCAAATTAGCGCCATCTGTTGTTGGTTGGATGGTACTTTTGTGGCGAACTTCTTTCTTCGGGCGATGGTAGATGTTGCCACAGAGCCTTTTGTGAATATAAATACTTTTCACGCTTTTATATATATTTTACACGCTTTCACGCTGTATCTGGTTTTTATGATCGATGCAATAAAAATAATAATAATATTAAATGATTTATTGATAAAAAAATGTGTGATTCCCCTGTATTCCAAGATAGGCAGAAGCCTGTAGTATGGAATGCAGTGTCCTCTCCGATTTAGATAACAAGTTTTGTCATTGCATAAGTACTAATAAGTACTAACAAAATAAGTAGGTAGTTTTTTACAATCTAAAGACTTTTATGTTATATTTATAAATAGTCGTGGGCACATACAATTACAACATTTATTTTATATTCCTTTTAAGTTATTCTGAGACATGTTCGTATCAAGTAAATATGTATTAAACCGTTACTCAACACAACTACAATATAAAATTGATGTTTTTACGCGTATGTTGTGTCTATGAAAAATACAAATGGCTTATAATATAATGATAGATAGATAGATAGATAGATAGATAACGTTTATTGGCAACAAAAGCAGATTGCATAACAAAATAAAATAATTACAGTATAATGTATGTATCGTCAATAGTTAGTACGATAGTATGTAGGTATTACAATGGTGATATTTTGCGGCCAACAAGGCACAGCCTCAGCATTTGCTACAGCAGCTAGCAGCAGCCTATTCCCTTTAGTTTTATACCTGTTTTGTGTGTCTGTCAATGTCAAACGGATGATGGATGAATGTTTGCTCCTCTTTCAAGCAAGATTTTCCATATTATTTACTTAAATAATTTTCTACATTTTCATACGCCATAAACTTGGATTCCACCCGTATGAGTGGGTGGTTGGCGATTCTCTACCGTGCGCTTTACTCGACACTTTCAGCCACGCACCTCCTTATTGAGGAATCAACTTCCCGCAGCGGTATTTCTGATCATCATCATCATCATCATGTCGGCCCACATCCACCCACTGCTGAGTATAGGCCTCTTCTTTATTACGCCACTCCCTACAGTCACCAGTCAGTATTTCTGATACGACATTAAAATCTTCAAGAAACGGCCTATAACCTTCCTAAAGGCCGGCAACGCATCCGCACTCCTTCTGGTAGAGCTGATGTCCATGGGCGGTGTTCACTTACCATCAGGTGACCCGGTTGTTCGTTTCACCATCATCATCAGCAACCCACGCTCGTCCACTGCTGGACATACGTCTCCCCTAATACCGCCATTGCTCCCGATTTTCGATCACTCTCATCCAGCCCACACCAGCCAGTCCTCGAATGTCATCATCCCATCTTGTCGCAGGGCGTCCAACACTACGCTTACCGTTTCGTTGTTCGTTTGCCTTCCTACATTACAAAAAAAAATATAGTAGCCTTTCTGCATAAAAGAGTTCATAATATTCTGAAATTTAAAGAATAGCACGGACGTATATATAGCTTTGACAAGGGGGGAGTCCCCCCTTGCAAAAATCCGGGCATGTGTCAGGCACCCAGAACTTCGTACATGAAGCAATTCTTTGTCTTATGTCTGCGACCTTAGATCTCCTGCGGATCTCATAATTTCTGACACGATCACGCAAGGAGACTCTGAGCATAGTCCTCTCCATTGGCCTCTGAGTGACTTTGAGCCTTCTTAAGCGGCTTCTTATGTCAATCCAGGCTTCAATGGGGGGGGGGGGGGGTGTCCGGACCCCCTGGACCCTCCCCCCTTATATACGTCCATGAAGAATAGTAAATGAAATTTAAGAAAGAATTCACTATTAACTAAAGTGAGAGAGCTAACTAGATATTTGTAAGCTATCTATTAGTTAGTGAGTCAGTAAATGTCGCAAGTCGTCGTGAGGCAAGGATGCGGTTCGGTACGTTTCTGGAGCGTCTACCTCATGTATTGCGATAGGTTTGCTAAAAGGGCTTGCTTTACTAGTTCTAGAAAAGTCTAAAATGTTAATGTAAATACATGTCAACATACAGGGTGTATCTGTGAACATTTACATCCCTTTAACCACGTGTTCTATCAACCATTCTGAACAACATTTGTCCAACAACTTTTCCAAATTCTTCGAAAAAATTTTCGACTCCCCATACAAAATGTCCAAGTCACGTGACCGATTTTGTATGGAAAGATGTCAATTTTTTATGCGAATTTTCAAAAGTCATAGAACAAATGTTGTTCAGAACGGTTGGTAGAACATGTGGTTAAAGGGATGTAAATGTTCACAGATACACCCTGTATAGGTAGGTACCTTTTCTATAAAGTGTATTTGTGAACATTTACATCCATTTAACAAGACTCTTTTCTACCATTTATAAAGAGATAACTTCTATAGACAACGACAAGGCTTATAGGTAAACCGAAAACACGAAACGCTTGCGCGATTTAATTGAGCACAGCGCCATCTATTAGTTCATTTTTGAATTATGGTCCCGAAGCGAGGTGAGGGCGCGCGGGCGGGCCACTAATCTATCTAATACAATTATTTATAAAGAAGTTAAATCTATACACAGCGTTAAGGCTTATGGATAAACCGACGAAGACGAAACTTGCGCGATGTTACCGACACCCAGCGCCACCTATCGGCTAATACGAACATAGCAAAACAGGACATCGAAATTCGAAACAAAGTGGGCACTACTACGCCATATTTTGCTTATTTTGATGATATCTACATGCCTTTTTTTGTGTTGCCTATTATGAGATAACCGGCGTGAAGCAGCCCCTGTGCTGTGTTTCGCCGAGCAAGTGAGGGTACCGGAGGCCCATCCGGGGGGAAGGGGATAAAAGGTTGGCAGGGCACTTGTGACTCCACTGGTGTTGGTGTCCATGGGCGGCGGAAATTGCTTACTATCAGGTGATCCACCTGCTCGTCTGCTACCTTTTTTTGTATAGTCACCTGCAAAATCCAAAGTTCAAGAGCTTTTACCTAACTCGACCTTGACTGGCCAACCGGTTTTGACCGTTACGCACTCGGCTTACTGTCCAAAATTGCGTGTGGCGATTGCGTAGTTTTGGAATTTTGAAGGTCGATTGAGAAATAATAGACTCAGTGGATAGTGCTCTCAAATTGGAGGCCGTAGACTCGAATCCGAGCGCATCATCATGTATCATTGTGTTGCAGATGTCTATGGGCGGCGGAAATCGATTACCATCAGGTGATCCGTCTGCTCGTCTGCCACCGATCACATAAAAATGTAATCTGTAGCACTACCATGAGTTTGAAATACTATCCTCGCTATCGAAAACTATCGCTTTGTCTCTTTCATTGTGATGCATTTGAAAGAGACAGAGCAATAGTTTACGTTATGTCAGTTTTAGATGTCAACTCATGGTAGCGCTACTGATATTTCAAATCTGTGTGCGTATTTCGTCCATTAGCTCGGCGGTGAGGGAAAATCGGTTCAACCAGAGTGATACCACGGCCTCAGGCCTCACAGAAGACCGGCGTGAAGCAGCGCCTGCGCTGTGTTTCGTCGAGTGAGTGAGGGTACCGGAGGCCCAATTGGGGGAAAGGGGGTTTAAAATTGGCAGCGCCCTTGTGACTTGATGTTGCAGGTGTCTATGGGCGACAGCAATCGCTTACCATCAGGTGATCCGTCTGCTCGTCTGCCACGTAACACATAAAATTATGGTGACATCCACCATTAACTCCGCGAACCTCAGTCTTGTGGAATAGTTTAGCTGCGGCAGTATTTCCTGACGGCTATGACTTAGGGACCTTCAAGAAACGAGCGTACTCCTTCTTAAAAGGCCCGCAACGCATCAGCGACCTCTCTGATCTCGCAGATGTTCATGGGCAGCGGTGATAACTTACCAGCAGGTGATCCGCCTGCTCGCCTGCTACCTATCACATAAAAAAAAACTTCGTAAGACCCAAAAGCCTCATTTGAGGCAAAAACAATTGATTTTCTATTGTGTCTGCATATAACGAATAACGAAATCGTTCAAGAGACAGTCGTCGATTTGAACTCACGTCTCTCGTTTACACAAATAGGTAGGTTAGGTAGTTTTTGAAATTTCAAAAACTGATCAAATAGAAAAAAATACCTATGTCTGTTTATGTAATTACATGGTTATACAATCGGCAACACATCTACCCCCACAATCCATAACCAATATTGACTCTAAAAGTCTAAATAAAAGTTGGTACAAAGTGTACAAAAGCCGGAATTCTTCAACCAGTTTTCAACCTTATTACCATGACATAAAGTTGAATATCAATTGTAGGATTTTAGAGGTTGCTCTATTGATGTGTGTACATTTGTAGTGACCATGACGATTACAAACTTTCATGTAATGCAAATATTGACATGTCATTGTGATGGTTGCCAAACGAAAATGTTGTATTGACTTTGCTGGTATAGCCCAGTAGATTTGGCTTGTGTAATAAGGTAGGTATTCTCACCTAACGGATGGCCTCGATGGCGCAGTGGCTAAGGCGTTCGATTCGAAGCGCGAAAGGTCTCGGGTTCGATTCCCGGTCAAGTCAATTTAGGAAACTACATTTTCTAAATTTTCTTGGGTCTGGGTGTTCTGGGTTGGCGCCCCCAGTTAATTATCGTCACCTGGTTTTGGTACTCATAGTACAGGGGTTGCCCTAGTTTGAGACCAGGTTGATTGACTGCACTATTGAAGAGATACAACCAAAGTCAGCACCCGCCAGATGCAAGGACTTATTGCAGATAAGAAGGGAACTAGGCCGGGTCTATGGAAAGTACATATCTTGCTGGACTGGTTGCCGGGATATTGACGAGACATTATTATTATAAATAGGTAGTTATAGCTATAATAACACTATATTATATTACATAAACTAAAAGGTAGACTCTGACAAAGAACATAGGCTACTTTTTTGCGAAAATGGTTAAAAGAGGGAGTGAAATTTATGAAATAATTAAAAATGCTACCCAAAGATATTCCACGCGGACGAAGTCTCGGCTACTATGTCATAAAGTCTATTTCGCCATGTGAATTTTTGTCATTACCATACCATTTTGAACCTTTTAGTACTACTAGGTAACTTTAAACAAAATACGTCTATACGCATTCCAAGCGGCAAACGGTCGTTCACCCGGCCTTGGCCCACTAACCTTACACTTTTACTTTTGAGCAACGGCCGGTCATCCGCTGTGGAAACGAAGTGTATCTGCCGTGGTTGAATGGGTAAATATAGCGAAAAAACTCAGTAAAAATGGTGAAATGTGTGTTCTTGCGTGGGGTGACTTGTCTCAAATAGGTACTTAAGTGTTGAGGATTGATCTTCTATACTATTTATAAAGAGATAACTTTTATAGACAACGACAAGGCATATAGGTAAACAGAAAACACGAAACGCTTGCGCGATGTAATTGGACACAGCGCCATCTATTGGTTCGTTTCTGAATTACGGTCCCGGAGCGAAGTGAGGGCGGGCCATTAGTATACTAATAAATGGGAAAATGTATCAGTCTGTCTGTATGTCTGTATTTCTTTCACGGAAAAACGCAGCGACGAATTGATGCGATTTTTTAAGTAGAGATACCTAGTAAAAAGGATGGAGAGTAACATAGGCTACTTTTTGCCCTTTTCCAACCCCATATTTTAGGGAAGTAGGGTGCGCGAGCGAAGCCGCGGGCAAAAGCTAGTACTTAATATTATAAATGGGAAAATGTGTCTGTCAATCTGTGTGTATGTTTGTCGTTCTTTCATGGCAAAACGCAGCAACGAATTTATGTGATTTTGTAAGGAGACAGTTAAATGGATGGAGAGTAACATAGGCTACTTTTTACCCCTTTCTAATCCCCCATTTTAGGGAATTGTGGGGCGCTAGCGAAGCCGCGGGCAGAAGCTAGTTTATTATAACTCAAATTTTACTTAAAATAAAAGTGATAAAAGTACATAAACAACATAATTTGTCCAAGATACAAGCTTGACTTAAGCTTGTATCCCAAGATACAACATATATCTTGTGATACCAACTTAGACTCACCTCTACCACCGCCAAAATTCACTACCGCACTACATGCCACATACTTGGATTCCATCCATACCACCTGGATCGATGGCAGTCCACTACCGTGCGCTTTACTCGACACTTTCTGCCACCTCCTCATTGTGGAATCATTTCATTAAAAGAAACGAGCCTATACCTTCCTAAAAGGCTGGCAACGAATCCGCACTCCTTCTGGTGTAGATGACCTGCTTGCTCGTTTGCCTTCCTATAACATAACATAACATAATTGAGACAACATCACATACATTGTCCTGGCCCCAAACTAAGGTTTTCCCTTGTGCTATGGAAACCAGAAACAACGAAGTTACTACAAACACCCAGGTGTTGGGTCTGGACCCAACACAAATAATATCTGTTATATGTGTTGTGTGTGTATATTATAAACAAAGTGCATACATCTAGTTATCTATAGCGGAACCAGTCAGAGCACCTCTCCTAAAGATTTGCAACATTGCATACGATTTATTTGTTGGTCAAGGCCAAATGCCCAATTAGAGATACATTCATGCCTAATAGAGTTGCGAACTCATAAGAGACGAGCGTCTCTGTGACCTTGGAAACGAAATGGTATTAAGATTGTGAATAGTGTTGCCGAACTATAGTGAAACTATTGACCTTGGAAATCATCTATAATATCGATAGTATCGATACTATCGACCTATGTTTGGAATTGATCGAACATTTTATCTCGGGTTTATGATTACCAATCCGCATTAGGCAAGCGTGGTGATTAAAAGCCTAATCCCAACAGTGATTTCTATGATGCTTTATGGTTGATGCTAGATTTCTATGATGGATGCCTTTGCCCTGCAGTGGGACAGTATATAGGCTGATAAGTACTTTACTTTTTTCAGAATTTATGGGTGGGCTCTCCTCTATAAATATATACCTCACATTTTCCCCCTATTAGTGTTCTGGGTTGACGCCCCCAGTTAATTATCGTCACCCGGTACTCGTAGCACAGGGGTTGCCCTAGTTTGCGACCTGGTTGATTGGTGTGATTGTCTGACGCATTTATTTATTTATTTTTTACCTCACATTTTACCCCTATTGTCCCCAGATATGTACTTTACTTTAGTGTCGATGGGTGGTAAGGTATCTATACTACGGTACTTAATATTATAAATGGGAAAGTGTGTTTGTCTGTCTGTGTGTCTATCTGTATGTTTGTCTTTTGTTCACGGCAAAACGGAGCGACGAATTGACGTGATTTTTCAAGTGGAGATATTTAAAGGGATGGAGAGTAACATAGGCTACTTTTCCTCCCTTTCTAACCCCCCATTTTAGGGAAGTAGCATGCACACTGGACCTAATAAGAGTCTAAGTGCGGAAACAGGAGTCTACTTTACATTAGAGAAGTAGGGGGCGCGAGAGAACAAAAAACCTTCAAAAAGCGAGCGTATTCCTTCTTAAAAGGTCGGCAGCGCATTTGCGACTCCTCTGGTGTTGCGGGTGTCCATGGGCGGCGGTAATCACTTACCATCAGGTGATCAGTCTGTTCGTCTGCCCCCTATCTCATAAAAAAAAAGAAAAAAAAAAAGCCGCGGGCAAAAGCCAGTTCCTCTATAAATGTTTACCTCACATCTTACCCCAATTGTCCCCAGCTCCTCCGACATGACGTCAGAGGCCTACTCAGCGCCTATAAAATATGTTTAACTCACATCTTACCCCTATTGTCCTCAGCTCCTCCGACATGACGTCAGAGGCCTACTCAGCGCCTATAAAATATGTTTACCTCACATCTTACCCCCATTGTCCCCAGCTCCTCCGACATGACGTCAGAGGCCTACTCAGCGGAGGTGGACGCGATGACGGACCGGATCGCGGAGACGTTCTCCGGCCTCACGGTGCTGGTCTCCGGCGGGACCGGCTTCATGGGGAAGGTGCTCATCGAGAAGCTGCTGAGGTAAGACGTGTGGATACGGCGATAGTATATGTAACGATGGTAAACTCCTTTAGTACTGGCCGCCGTTTATGGCCGAGTTTATAATGGGAATCTGTCATACTTTGAAAAATAAACAAACACGCTCTCGGGAGCGCATTCTGTTGCGAGCGCTAGGAGTAATATTGTTCTGTGGTTGCGAGACGTAAGAGTAGGTAAACGGGGCTAGGAAGGCTCAGACCTCACGTTATTAGAATCGTCCAAGAGGGAGTACCTTCCCGGAGTGTTATAACCAGTAGGAGTGCTATTTTATTGTTTTTTCCAGATAATACACGAACTCCTAATCCGAATCCGCCTTTTATTACTGGCAAAAGCTAGTATAGCAATAAATCATCATTCATCATCATTTCCCTGCCCTGTTCCCAGGTTATCTGGGGTCGGCGCAGTATGTTTTCGTCTTCCATTCGTCCCTGTCATTCGTCATCGTATCATCCACCCCCTTTTCAGTCATGTCATTCTTCACACAATCCATCCATCTCTTTTTCGGCCGTCCTCTGTTCCTCCACCCACTTACATTCATTCATAGGTACCCATCACTCTTTTGGTAACATGTTCCTCTTCTCTTTTTTTTTATGTGATAGGTAGCAGACGAGCAGGCGGATCACCTGATGGTAAGCAATGCCGCCGCTCATGGACACCTGCAACACCAGTAGAGTCTTCTCATTACATGGCCGTACCTACCAGGATAAATCCAGGATAATGTAAATCATCATTCATCATTTCAGTCAATATACGTCCACATCTGGACATAGGCCTCCCCAAAGTTCTCCACACTGATCGGTCCTGTGCCACCCGCATCTAAGGACTCCCGCGACTTTCACGAGATCGTCGGTCCACCTGGTGGGTGGCCTGCCACGACTGCGGCCTCCTGCCTATAAATAGTAATAGCAATAAATAGTCCCATAAATACAATATTTGTCAAAAATAACAATTCTCGTAACTCAATTGTTCTACCGTAAAAAGTTGTGAGATCTATGTAATACCAAGTCGATTTTTAATTTATTCAGTCCCTTTAACGTTGATAACGTTTTAAATAGGTACTTAAATATATATTGACTCCGGTCATCGTATAAATAAATAATAAATAAAATGCTGATTCAGATTAACTTACTGTCTAAAACAAACTTATGAGCAAAACAAGATATATAAAAGTACCTACACAAGAAATTTCATTTGCCTGAACTAGGATACCCTGTGTATGAAAAGACAGTATTTTATATTTCATTCGTAATGCTTAGATCTCACAACATTTTACGGTAGAACAATTATAACCTAACATAGCAAACCTTACCTACGAGTATCACGGTATCACTCCGATTGAGCCGGAATTCGTGCCGAAGCGTGGCTTTCCCTCGGTTGAAGACTAACTAAACTCGCTGCATTATTCCTCTACCCAAAGGTTGTCTGGAAGAGATCGCTATTAGCGATAAGGCCGCTGATATTGTATATGGAAATTACTATTAGCATTAAGTTCTGTAATGTGTTGTGCAATAAAGAGTGTCTATCTATCTATCTATCGTATGAAGACTAACTAAATATTGTATTTTTTATAGGAAGTGCCCAGACATCGGCCAGATCTTGCTCCTGGTGCGACCGAAGAAAGGAAAGCTCCCGAAACAGAGACTTGAAGAGCTTTTCAACGGAGAGGTGAGCTTTTCAAATGTAACACCTTTTTATGTGGTAGGTGGCAGACAAACAGACGGACCATCTTATTAACCATGGGAGAGCAACGAATTTTACTTAAATAATTATTTATTTACGCTTTATTTTTTTTTATTCTGAAACGAGCAAGCGGGTCATCTGCTGGGTAAGTAATCACCGCGCCCGTGAACAACTGCGAGATCAGAGAGGCGCTGTATGGGCCGGCTCGACCGGAGTGATACCATTGTCTCACAGAAGACCGGCGTGAAGCAGCGTTGAGTTTCATCGAGGTGGGGTGTTGGATGCCCAATTGAGAGAAAAGGGTGCGTAAACCAAAAGGTTGACGTGAATCTACTAATTGTGTCTTTGGGTCTTTACCATCAGGTGCTTCGTGTGCTCGTCTGTCACCTTTCCCATAAAATCCATCGAAGGATTCCAAGTGAAGAAACATCTGCCATATTTTTTCGTAGTTTGTTACTTACAACCCTTTATGATCTCTCATTCTTCAGAGACTTAGGTAAGCGCTTAGTTGAAGTCAGACCCAAAAGCTGGAGACCTACTTATTTTTGAATTTTTGCTTCGTCCGAACAAAACTACTCGTTTTGCAAGTCACGTCGTCTCGTAAGTCGCATGATTCAAAGTTTTCCCTATTTTTGAAATCACTCGCCAAGCTTGTCAAAGTAGGTACCTACCTATAGTTTTAACTCGTTTCACGTTGACGTAAATGCGTGCAATACCACTCGTTGCAAAACGCTCGTTTTCGAATGATTAAAAAATGCGGAAGTCAAAAATCATGCGACTCACACATTTTTTAGTGACACGACAATTCAAAAAAAGCTACTTCGCCCAGCGAATTTCCATCGTTATTCAACGAGGCTATGCTGCCAGCATTTTGGGGACATTGCCACAGGGGCCTCATCATCATCATCATGTCAGCCCACATCCACCCACTGCTGAGTATAGGCCTCTTCTTTATTACGCCACTCCCTACGGTCACCAGCCAGCCTCATCCACTGTTTCCCCACCACCCTTACAATATATGACCAACGGGCAGGTGGTCTACCCACAAGACGTCGCCCCAATCTTGGCTGCCATTCGGTAAGCTTTGTAGTCCACCTATCATCCTTGCGCCTTGCCAGGTGTCCTGCCCTCTTCACTTCAGCTCACAAGGGGCCTACTCTGTTTTAATTTTTCATAGTTTATTTTAGTTTTCAATTCTAGTTATAATTTTCTAGTGTTTCCTTATTATTTTGTCCAATAAACACAGCGCAACTTTTCGACTATCGTAGCCATCAAAAGAATTCCAAGAAATCTGCCATGCTCATTAAAACTAATCGTGACTCACATCAGTAAGTCTTACTCGGTTAAGTGTAACCGACTGGGATATTTTGCAATACCGCGCAACTTACTATGGTAAGCGACTTGTTACCAGTACTTTAACTTACTTGCAAGTTTGTAACTTAAACCAGTCTTAGACATTTTCCGGCGTAGCCCACTGGCCTTAGCTCGTGATTTAACTGCTTACAGGGAGTTACGTCATTACAACTTCTACAAATATTGGAGTTAGGACCTAGTCATGTAATGAGGTACTTATGCATATGTATAAATGAAATAAAATTAAATTGAGACAACATGACATATAGTCTACGGCAAGAAACTGTATTTATGACGACCCGTTTAGCGCAATGGTTTGAGCGCCGGTTGAGACGTAAGGGTCGCGGGTTCGATTCCCGCACCAACACAAATGTTTGTTGATAAAACATATATAGTTTGTGGTTCCTTCGTTGTTTCTGGTTTCCATAGTACAAGGGAAAACCTTAGTTTGGGACCAGGACAATGTATGTGATGTTGTCTCAATTTATTTATTATTTATTTAAATGTGCAGAAACCAATTTTAATAGAAAGTCTTCTTTTTTACAAGTGCGCAAAATAACGGTCATCGCTATTCTTTCGTGCCGCCAGCTATACCTAGGTACATTGTGGTACACCGGTTAGACTATTAAAATAACAAAAAAAAAACTTAAATACATTGTACATGTTGAACGCAAATTTTGTGTACAACATCTACTATTATGTATGTGTTTCTTGTAAATAAAGATTCTTATTCTTACTCTTGTCTTGGTCCCAAACTAAAGGCTTTCCCTTGTGCTATGGAACCCTATGGAACTTTTAACTGTGGGAGAGCCACGCTTCGGCATGAATGGGCCGGCTCGACCGGAGTGATACCACTGCCTCACAGAAAACCGGCGTGAAGCAGCCCCTGTGCTGTGTTTCGCCGAGTGAGTGAGGGTACCGGAGGCCCACTCGGGGGGGAAGGGGATAAAAGGTTGGCAGCGCACTTGTAACTCCACTGGTGTTGCAAGTGTCCATGGGCGGCGGCAATTGCTTACCATCAGGTGATTCACCTGCTCGCCTGGTACCTATCACATAAAAAAAAAACAAACGACCGAAGTAGCGATAATTAATAATAATAATAAATGTAATAATAAATAAATGTATTTTCTTTCTTTCTTTCTTTCGATATTATGACGTGTGTGTAAAAATCAATCTAATAAAGCATTAGGTAATTAGCTTTATTTGTTTCGATTCGTTTTTGCTACAGTACAGAAGGTTTGCTAACAGATTTGCGCAAACCATTGCGAAGTTACCCGCCATTGGTAGTACAGTGAGTAGCAAAAGTCTCTATACACTCTAGGTCGTGGTCGTCAAACTCGGCCACAGACGTTATGTGGGCCCGCGATACTATAGTTTTAAACTAGTCAATACATATTCACTATAAATCATTAGTAGTAGAATATTAACATACATGCGATTTATATAAATTTACTACTAGATAAACGTCCATATGCAAAAGCTCTGTAAACGCATATACTGGCCCCGGGCCGACATATTGATATGGGCCGCAATAAGTGTGACCGACCAGCGTCAAAAATATATGATAGTGAATCGTTTACCTACGCGTAACAACATAGACATACAGGTACATGTCATGCATTCACACAAAAAAATATAAGAAAACTTTTTTTTGAGGTATAGGTAGCAGACGAGCAGGCGGATCACCTGATGGTAAGCAATGCCGCCGCTCATGGACACTTCAACACCAGTGGAGTTACAAGTGCGCTGCCACCTTTTATCCCCTTCCCCCTGGGTGGGGCCCTCCGTTACCCTCACTCACTCGGCGAAACACAGCACAGGGGCTGCTTCACGCCGGTTTTCTGTGAGGCAGTGGTATCACTCCGGTCGAGCCGGCCCATTCATGCCGAAGTGTGGCTCTCCCACATTTGAAACCACTGGGAACGTAAGTTCACAAGCCATGAGCATGATTAAGTGTGTCACATCGATATACAAAAGAGAAATAGCTCAGCAATTTTGTTCGCCGAGAGCAAATAGCTGATTTTCTGCTATTCTTGATTCCCTGTTGGTCTAGTGGTTTCAGTACCAGGTCGCGATCTCGGGGTCCCTATTTCGATTCCCGGGTCGCAAAAGTACTTATGTTTTGAATTTCCGAACATAGCTCGGGTTTGTGATCACCGCACCGCATTAGGCAAGCGTGGTGATTAAGCCTAATCCCATCATAGTAGCGATGACTTGATTTCTGTGATGGAGATCTATGCCCTGCAGTGGGACAGTATATAGGCTGATACTTTACTGACTGACGAAAATAAAGACATGAGCCAAAAATCACGACAAAATTTACAATTTACACAGACACTTGGTAGAGAAATAGCATTAGTTTCGACTTTTGCAGGAAGCCAAATAACCGTAGGGCGACTATGAAAGTGAAAAAATTAAATTTAAACGTCAATATTTTTGTGAAAACCGAAGCGTACAATGTACATGTTTTCTTGGACACCTTGCGAGCGCAGGTATATCTGTTGCTGACTGTACTTCTGTAGCAATGTAGTAAGTACATTTGTACAACAGATTTATGATAGCAGTTACTTCGACAATGTTGTTAATCGTTTTATTTTAGATTCTAGGATTAACTAAGTATTGCTTTATTAAAATACTTTGTAATGTTAGATTATGAATTTTATTGCACAAATAAAGTTGCATCTAGCCAGATGGCGCTTTTGGTAGAGACCCTGCCTCATACTTACGTCAAAGGTTCGATCCCCATCCTGGATTAACATTCGTGTGATGAACACTTGTGTTTGTTCAGTGTCTGGGTGTAATATAATGTAGGTATTTGGGATTCCCTGTTGTTTGATACCTGTATTGTAACACAAGTTGTCTCTACTTAGTACGTAAGTAAGTAATTAGCAATTTTATTTGGGTCATTCTTCGAGATTTCACTACTCTTGGGCGGCAAAATCTTTTTATTTCCCAGTAGGGGAAGAAAATAGAGAGTCATCAATAAAACTACCCCTTTGTACTGGTTTAGGGGCCGCTCTTTTAAATTTAGGGGGTGACAAAATTTAGGCTTCATGCTTCGTCTAGAAAAATGTCATTTCTTAAGGCAGCAAATGCGCAAAACCACTTTTTAAGACGTTCAAGAATAAACCACGCTTCAAACAGCTGATGAATTCTTCAACAACGGAGTGGCATCTCAAGAAGGAAATATGTCACAGACATTTAGACATTTGATTAATTAAATAAAACATACGACGATTGCATCAAGCGGAGCATTGGGCAAGCATTCTGCAAGCCCTTGCAACACGCCAGACCTGTTACACTTCGCGCAGACAGATTATATTTGCCCAACACATCGATACGAGTATCTCTATACTCTGATTTTTAATCATGTGGAGTAAACTGACAGATGTCAATGTGTCATCCCCGTACATTATCAATCATGTGCAGTAAACTGACAGATGTCAATGTGTCATCCCCGTACATTATCAATCATGTGCAGTAAACTGACAGATGTCAATGTGTCATCCCCATGCATTATCAATCATGTGCAGTAAACTGACAGATGTCAATGTGTCATCCCCATACATTATCAATCGTGTGCAGTAAACTGACAGATGTCAATGTGTCATCCGCATACATTATCAATAATGTGCAGTAAACTGACAAATGTCAATGTGTCATCCCCATACATTATCAATCATGTGCAGAAAACTGACAGATGTCAATGTGTCATCCCCGTACATTATCAATCATGTACAGTAAACTGACTGATGTCAATGTGTCATCCCCATACATTATCAATCATGTGCAGTAAACTGACTGATGTCAATGTGTCATCCCCATACATTATCAATCATGTACAGTAAACTGACTGATGTCAATGTGTCATCCCCATACATTATCAATCATGTGCAGTAAACTGACTGATGTCAATGTGTCATCCCCATACATTATCAATCATGTGCAGTAAACTGACTGATATTATCAATGTGTCATCCCCATACATTATCAATCATGTGCAGTAAACTGACTGATGTCAATGTGTCATCCCCGTACATTATTATCAATCATGTACAGTAAACTGACTGATGTCAATGTGTCATCCCCATACATTATCAATCATGTGCAGTAAACTGACAGATGTCAATGTGTCATCCCCATACATTATCAATCATGTGCAGTAAACTGACTGATATTATCAATGTGTCATCCCCATACATTATCACTCAATTTCACAGATTCAAAATGTCAAAATGTATGGAAACTTGACATTTGCATCTGTCAGTTTACTGGATACACTTCTCAACAGCGCTGTTTTTATTGACGGCCTCGATGGCGCAGTGGCTAAGGTTCGCCCGAAGCGCGAAAAGTCCCGGTATTGATTCCCGGTCAAGTCAATTTAGGAAACTACATTTCATATATTTTCTCGGGTGTGGGTGTTGACGCCCCCAGTTTATTATCGTCATCTGGTACTCATAGTACAGGGGTTGCCCTAGTTTGAGACTAGGTTGATTGGTGTGATTGTCTGGCGCATTTATTTTCTTTAGATTATGTTTTCTTAACTCTTATGAAGTTAATACTAACAATTATGTTCTTATATGCCGACCACTATAACATGGATATCTTTAAGGCAAGAGTGAACAAGCATCTTCTAGGCAAACGCGTGTCATCCTAGACCTCATCGTCACTTTCCATCAGGTGCGATTGTGGTCAAGCGTTGGCCTATAGTCTAATAATAATAAAAAAAACTTGGCGGATATTGTGTGCAGTTACAACAGAAGCAATGTGCGTGCGTGTGCGAATATGGCGTCCTTCTGTCTGTCTGTCACAATCCATATGATGAAATGTTGTGGTAACTTACCACAAAATGTTTAACAACATCTCGGGTCATTCCCGAGCCTGGGTAACTGTGGAGTATCTTAGAGTACCTGTTTTTTTTATGGGATAGGTAGCAGACGAGCAGGCGGATCACCTGATGGTAAGCAATTGCCGCCGCCCATGGACACATGCAACACCAATGGAGTCACAAGTGCGCTGCTAACCTTTTATCCCCTTCCCCCCCGATTTGCCTCCGGTACCCTCACTCACTCGGCGAAACACAGCACAGGAGCTGCTTCCTGCCGGTTTTCTGTGAGGCAGTGGTATCACTCCGGTCGAGCCGGCCCATTCATGCCGAAGCATGGCTCTCCCACAATCTTGTCAGAGGCGGGGAGTAATTTTTAGTAGCTTTAGTTTTCAGTTGTTGTTTTTCGTGTCTATTGTTTTCATTATTTTGTTCAATACATATTTATTTGTTATATTAATTTTGGTTAATAAACGATTTATTATTATTACTCATTAATTCTGCTAAATGATTATTACAAAGTTAGTAATTCTCGCCGTCACATCACATCCTCCCTCGGTCATAAGGGCCAAGGTCGCGCGCAGTTGAGCAAAACACACGAAATGTATATAATTGTCGTTTCCTAACCATTGCGTTGTACATATTTCTCAGTAGTGTGGGTACTGGCCGTCCGGGCCGGAGGACTATAAAGCCGTCCAGGGCGGAAAGCAATATGGCCCCACGGGGCGGAAGACAATTTTGCCGTACGGGGCGGAACACTCATACTCATCGTCAAATCACATCCTTTTTTTTATTTAGTGACGCCTGGTCACGCGGTGTTAAAAGACACGAAAAGTATTTTGTCGTTTCATAACCATTACGTGACTACTTATCATGAGTGCGGGTATCGGCCGCCCGGGGCGGAAAACAATTTGGCCGCACGGGGTGGAACACCCATACTCACCGTCGAATCACATCTTTCCTTTTTTTGTCACGCGCAGCTGTAAAAAACACACGTAAAGTATTTATTTTTCGTTTCAGGTTCAGTACACGTGCAATAATTAATTTGAAAAACTTATTGAAAATTAAATGTAAACCTTATAATTCCGTTAAAAGAGTTAAAGTGTTCATATTTTATAGCAAGTGATTGTAATTACTTATCAGTGGCGTAGTGTAGGTATCTGCCGTTCGGGGCGGAAGATTATTTGGCCGCCAAGGGCGGAAGACAGTTTGGCTGCAAGTGGCGGAAGTCATTTAAGCCACCCTTTTTTCTCTCTCGCCATAATAATATATTATGGTACCCATGATTTTGACAAGGAAAATGTCATGATGGATCCTCCCTAGCGTACTTCTAAGTACAGAAATTACTCGTACCTACATAAAATAAATATCTATATTTGAAGTTACATACTTTTAAGATTTTATTTAGTTTATGCAAAATAAACTACCTACCTACAAAATAATTACTTATAAACTAATCTATTAGGCTCGACCATGAACTTTGCTTGTCTCATACATAATAGACAAAAAAAAACAAATCGAAAGTACAAGTGTGCCGCACTTAGAGGCGTCACTTAACATTAATGCTCATTATCTTAATTATGGATAGTCTTTATGTCTAGTAAAATAAAGGTCAATATTAACTCTTTGAACGCCATGGGGGCAAAGATATTGGAATAGTTTTTTATTTCTAATATCTTTGCATGGGGGTCACCGGTGACCGGCAAACAATATTTTTTCTATTGTGTCTAGAAATGTGGCAGTCAAAGGCTTAAATAGTTAATAGTATAAATAGATAGATAATCGGTATCTCTGTCTGTGTGTGTTTGTGAGTGTGTGTGTGTATATTACCATTAGCATTAGGTTCTGTAATATGTTGTGCAATCATTAGCAACCCACGCTCGTCCACTGCTGGACTGGACATAGGTCTCCCCCAATGCACGCCACCGCTCCCGATTTTCGGCCACTCTCATCCAGCTCACTCCAGCCAGCCTTCGAATGTCGTCATCCCATCTTGTCGCAGGGCGTCCAACACTACGTTTACCGAATCGCGGTCTCCACTCAAGGACTTTACGGCTCCAACGGTTGTCAGTTCTGCGGCTAATGTGACCAGCCCACTTATTGTGTTGTGCAATAAAGAGTCTATCTCTATCATACGATCTGTCTGTTTCCAGTTATTCGAGAAACTCCGCACCATGCGAGGGGGGGTCGAGCCCCTGCTGAAGAAGGTAGCCCTGATCGCCGGGGACGTGGGCGAGCCCGGGCTGGCCATCAGCCCCGAGGACAGGCTGAAGGTCGTGCAGGAAACCGACATCATCATTCATGCTGCTGCCACCATCAGGTAAATTAACTAACTAGCTGGCTCAGCGAGCCAAAGTGAGCCTTGAAATAGAAATAGAAAAATTCTTTAGAGAACAATTTATGAATGTCAAATAGTATGTAAGTTACCGCTGATTCGGAAAGTCGATTTCTACGAGAAGATTCAGCAAGAAACTCAGTAGTCACTCTTTTCAATTATGATCATTACTTAGAATTTCATTCAAAACCGAAAACACGAAACGCTTGCGCGATGTAATGAACACAGCGCCATCTATTGGTTCACTTCTGAATTACGGTCCCGAAGCGAAGTGAGGGCGGGCCACTAGTACATAAATAAACACGTAGACACTGAACAAACACAAGTGTTCATCATACGAATGTTTGTCAAGGGTGGGGATCAAACACACGACCTTTGGCGTATGAGGCGCGCACCAGATGGCGCATTTGGTAGTGACCCTACTACCAAATGCGCCATCTGGCCAGTCGAAACTATAGTGCTTAAGTGGGTGCGCAAACTCAGGCGCACTTTCTATTCCCTTACCCGCATTTTTCGATTGGACATCAGTGTGACACAGGTCCCTCCACCAGCCCATGGTCCTTCCTACCGTCTCGGCATACGGACCGAATCTTGGGAGACGCTCACCAGGTACTTGCTAAGGGCTCTTTCCCCGGTGCGTTTCTTCACTCCCTACAAAGTCTGTGTCTTTAGCCCATCTCAATGTCACTTCTCCCCAAATGGGGCGTGAAACACCACAGCACAAGCGACTCGCGCTCGGGCAGTTCCACATCAATCAAACTCCTTCCTAATGTCAAGCCTTTTGTCAGTGTGACACGACCGAAGAAGGAGGACAGGACCAACAGCTTAAAGTGCTTTTCGAGGCATGGGAGTACAAGACCATCTTCCAGACTTCGCTGACACTGAGAATTTCTGAATGTCAGCAAAATCAGTTGATTGTGGAGATCTGGAATATTAGTCTTCAACTTTGGTAATCATCATCATGCAACCACAGCCGAGTATAGGCCTCTTCTCTATCATGCCACTGTCTACGGTCCCCAGCCAGCCTCATCCATTGTTTCCCCACTACCATTACAATAACTGATATTTCTTGTGGTTGCTGGTTGGATGGATGGATGGTTTCTGATGGTTATTTCTCGTGTTTTACAGGTTTGACGAGGAGCTAAAGAAAGCTGTCCTCCTGAACGTGCGAGGAACCAAGCTGATGGTGGAACTGGGCAAGGAGTGCAAGAAACTACAAGTTAGTATCTGGGCGCACGGCAGTGCCCTCGCCAAGTCGAGGAAAAAAGCGGCACGGCGTACCTACCATTTCTTTTCTCGAAGCAATTCAGGCCATTTTGGACCCCCTGTACCTTCGTTGTGAATAAAAATACAATACTGAATTTTCAGTTACAATGCAGGCATTGTAAAGACACGGTATATTTGAAATTTCATTCAATTTGAACCAGTAGTTTAAGAATTATAACGGGCCAAAGTTTCGACTGTCACTCTCACCCTGATGGTCTGCTGAGATACCGTTTCACCCCGAAACACCGATTTGCTTGAATACTCTGATTTTTAATCATCTATACTTAATATAATAAAGCTGAAGAGTTTTGTTGTTTGTTGTTGTTTGAAACGCGCTAATCTCCGAAACTACTGGTGCGATTTGACTAATTCTTTTTTTGTTGGATAGTCCCATTTATCGAGGAAGGCTATAGGCTAAATAACATTACGCTATGACCAATAGGAGCAAAGACAGTTGCGGTAATGTGTAAAAAACGGGGAAAATTTTTCCACGCGGACGAAGTCGCGGGCGGCCGCTAGTGTGGAGTAAACTGACAGATGCAAATGTCAAGTTTCTATACATTTTGACATTTTGCATCTGTCAAATCGAGTGATAATGTATGGGGATGACACATTGACATCTGTCAGTTTACTGCACGTGATTAAAAATTAGAGTAGGTACTTATAGTTGTAACGTCCGATCGGTTTGACGCCCTCTGCTGAACTGCTTCAAATTTCCCTGCTTCAAACACTCTTCTTCTACCCTCAGCTATTCATCCACATCTCGACGGCCTACTGCCACCTCCACGAGAAGCTGCTGGAGGAGAAGGCGTACCCTCCCCCCGCGGACCCCCACCAGATCATCCAGGCCGTGGAGTGGATGGACGAGGAGACTATTGCTGCACTTACTCCTAAGTAAGTTTTTGAATCATTTTTTCTCCCAGGGGAAACCATCATGGCCTTCATTTTGCCAAATGTGGGGGACAAGGTGGTGTGTGGGACTCTAACCCTAACCAAACACCCCTGGGGTGTCCATCTCAGCGCAATCGCGGTCGGATACCCCACAGCCGGACTGGACCGAACCGCAAATCGCGCTCGCCACTTTGAGCCAAAATGTTTGGCGCAATGCAGCCTTCCCAATGCTGCGCGACCTACCAGGACACCTAGTAGGATTTTTTCCCTCGTGAGTCGTGATACTGAGCAAGCCACTCCCCAGTAGTGGCATGCTCACGTACTCCGAAGCCCGGTTAGTCGCCTCTTACGACAGGCCGGGAATACCTTGGCAGTATTCTTAACGTCCCTAGCCACTGGGCACAAGTTTTTGAATCTCACTTAACCTCCTAATTCAATGGGGACAGAAAGATTAATACTTGGTGATAAAAATAGCACGTTAGGCGGCCGCCACTCTTGCTAACTATTTAATATGTCAGGTCTGAACTGAGTATATCAATTTGTGAGGTAAAGTTTCAGCCTATATACTGTCCCACTGCAGAGCAAACGCCTCCATCATAGAAATCAAGTCATCGCAATGGCTTAATCACCATGCTTGCCTAGCGGGCGAGCTATAACGTTCGGAAAATTCGAAACATACCTACTTTTTGGTTGACCGAGGAATCGACCCCGGGACCCCGAGATCACGGCCCGGTACATCTATCGGATTTTGCATTTTTTTTTTTTTTTTTTTTTTTTTATAGTATAGGGGGCAGACGAGCATACGGATCACCTGATGTTAAGCGATTACCGTCGCCCATGAACACCTGCAACTCCAGGGGCTTCACAGGTGCGCTGCCGGCCTTTTAGAGCGAGATATGCCCTTTTCTTGAAGGTTTGTAGGTCGTAGTGGTCCGGAAATACCGCGGTGGCAGTTCGTTCCATATTTTTGTCGTACGCGGCAGAAAGTTCCTGGCAAAGCGCACATTAGTGGACTGCCAGCCATCCAGATGAAATGGATGGAACTGCTGCCGCGTGGAACGATGTCGAAACGAGGCGGCAGGAATCAAACCGAACAATTCCTCGGAGCACTCCCCATGGTATAAGCATAGAGAATGCACAAAGCGCAACATCTCTCCGCAGCGCCAAGGGTCAAGCCGACTAGTGATATCCCGGCAATCGACGATTCGAGACGCTCTCCGCTGGATCCGGTCTAGAGGAAGAAGCTGGTACGCAGGTGCTCCTGCCCAAAGATGAGAGCAGTACTCCATATGCGCCGGACTTGCGCCTTATATAGCTGAAGGCGATGAGCCGGAGTGAAGTACCGTCTCGATCTATTAGCACGCCAAGCTTCTTTGAGGCTAATAAATTTTGCAAAACCCTCATTAAAAAAGTTATTGTTTTTCTTCTTTTGTACATACAATCAAACTTAGTGAAGGGGCTACACGAATGAAACTAGCGCCGCCAACCTATTTACATTCACTGATTGAGGCGAAATTTTTGAAGAAAATAAAACATAACAGACTTAGATCCAAGTAAATTGGATTTTTCAAGGTGCAATACAATATTTATAACACACGACAAGTAACAATAATGTTAATTATTGCTAAAAACGGCCACTTTTAGCAATAATTAACATTATTGTTACTTGTTGCGTGTTTTATATTACATTGTATTGCATCTTGAAAAATTAAATTTACTTTTATCTAAGTCTGTAATGTTTTGCTTTCATAAAAAATATCGTATTTTCGCCACAATCAGAGTAAATACGTTGGCGGCGCTTAGTTTCATTCGTATAGCCCCTTAAATTTCTAATCCAATATGGCCGCTGCCACAAATGTCAGGGCTTTTTTAAATATATTTTTTTTCCTCAGGTTGCTGGACAAGCTGCCCAACTCCTATGCCTTCACCAAGGCCTTAGGAGAAGCCTTGGTGGTCGAGGCTATGGAACACATCCCCGCTATGGTCCTGCGGCCGTCTATTGGTGAATATCCATGTTTTCCTTAGGCCTTTTTTTTTTTTATATGGCCTGTATTGTGTTCACGACACATTTAATTTTGCCAATGTCAAGTGTAGGTTGATAAAGTGTAGTCAACAGTCGAAGTCAGTCGAAGTCACAGTCACTCAATAAAACGCCGGTGTTTAGCGTTTTAATGTCCTAAGGATTCTGTGGAGACTATTTTTAACAAAGCCGTAGGTTTTAAGACTCTATTAGGTCAAAGCACCTTAGGGCCTTGTTGGTGAACGAGAGATGGTGATGTCTGAGTAAAGTGTCAAGTAATTTACTCCTCAATTTAAGTGGGTTTGGAGGAGGCCCCTGGTCCGCGGCCTAGTTAACAATTTAAATAATTTATTCAATACAAAGACCAGGGGCCAATTTTCTAAGAACCCACTTTAATTGACAAGAAAATTACTTGGAACTTTACTCAGAGATGGTGAACGACGCCCTTAAACTCCGATTTTCAATCATGTGGAGTAAACTGACAGATGTCAATGTGTCATCCCCATACATTATCACTCAATTTGACAGATACAAAATGTTAAGATTTATAGAACTTGATATTTGCATCTGTCAGTTTACTCCACATGATTAAAAACAGAGTATATTCTTATTGACTGCTTCGGTGGCGCAGTGACTAAGGTTTCGCCCGAAGCGCGAAATGTCCCGGGTTCGATTCCCGGTCAAGTCAAGTTAGGAAACTATATTTTCCAAGTTGCCTCGGGTCTGGGTTTTTCGAGGTAGACGCCCCCAGTTAATCATCGTCACCTGGTACTCATAGTACAGGGGTTGCCCTAGTTTGAGACCAGGTTGATTGGTGTGATCGTCTGGTGCATTTATTTATTTGATCGTTTAATTTAACGTCTTCTTCCTTTTTTCAGTCATCCCAATCTGGCAAGAGCCTCTACCCGGCTGGACGGACAACATCAACGGACCTACTGGTCTGCTTATAGGTAAATATTACATGTATGACGGCCCGTTTAACGCAATGGTTTGAGCGCCGGTTGAGACGTAAGGGTCGCGGGTTCGATTCCCGCATCAACACAAATGTTTGTTGATGAAACTGATATTTGTGTTGGGTCTGGGTGTTTGTAGTTCCTTCATTGTTTCTGGTTTCCATAGTACAAGGGAAAACCTTAGTTTGGGACCAGGACAATGTACCTATGTGATGTTTTCTCAATTTCTATTTCTATTTATATAAGTATTTGATTCGGTTTGAGCCCTAAAACCCTGGTTACGTAGAGACGTTAAAATGTCTCAAAGGTCCTTTTGAGATTAAAGAGGTGTTTGTTAAAGCTGCCATGTTCCATTAGTGAACTCATCATTCAGCGGCGGCTTGGCTTATTAAAAAGCTGCAGAAATAAAATTTATCAACTTTAGGTACGATTCGGATTATTTCACTGTGACAAATTGACTTTTTGAGACCGCCTAAAGATGTGCCCGTCAGCATAACACAAAATCAAGTGCCAAATGAGGCGACCGCTCAGCGTAATGACTTACGGTGACAATATTTTGTCACGTCACGAATTAGAATAGAACTAGAATAGAATAGAATAGAATAGAATAGATAGAATAGAATCGATAGAATAGAATAGAATAGAATAGAAATAGAATAGAATAGAATAGAATAGAATAGAAGAGAATAGAATAGAATAGAATAGAATAGAATCGAATAGAATCGAATAAAAAATTGTTGATTTAGTTTAGCCTCTCTCTTCTTGCAGTGTGCGGGCAAGGGTGATCCGCCCGATGTACTGCAAGAGCAACAGCTACGCCGACTACGGCCCGTCGACGTGTCATCACGGAATCATGATCGTGGCCTGGAACTACCTCAAGAACGGGTGAGTACCTACTCATCATCATTTACATTAGAGTTTACACCTACGGTCTGTTAGCCCCACTTGTCTGAACATGGTGTAATTGTAGATCTATTTCTTTCAGGTAGGTGCGACAGGATATCTAGTGAAACAATCTAGGTTCTGATAGTCGATTTATTGCGGTGATCATTAAGTAGTACATTTCACATACTCTGTAACTTTCACTAAACACTTACCTACACGAAATTCACTTTATAATACCTAACGTAATTAAACACTATAAACATTATTTTCGCGTTGGTTTTTCTATACCGGAACGCGTCTAACACTTTTTAATTATCACGAGAGCCAAATACGGCAAGTAATGGGCGGGCCTTTTTCATGACAGATGACATTTTACTTTTTTTATTTTTGACAGACGCGTTCCGTTTCCCTAGATAAGGTAACCGTCAAACTGCGGCCGGCCCGCGGAAGTTAGTCGTGCGGCCCGCAGTAAAGTAGATTCCTTTAATTAATAGTAACTACACATCCGTACTTCACATATAATGCGGCCCGGACCTTAGTGCTCACATTGTTATGTGTGGCTCTTGAGCAGTAAAGTGTGACGACCGTTAAACACTAAGATCGATTACCTACGTCGCGCGCGATACCTACCTGGAGACCTATTTTTGAATTGTCGTCTCACTAAAAAATGTGTGACTCGCATGATTTTTGACATCCGCATTTTTGAATCATTCGCAACGAGTGGTGTAAACCACTCGTTTCCGCTAGGCGAGTGGTCGCATTTACGTCAAATATTAACGAGTTAACACCAAAGATTTAAATCATAGATATGCCCTCGCCATACTTTGACCGCGCCGATTTGAGTCGCACCTCAAATAACCTAGTCTAACTCAACTGGGATTAGCACGAATTAGTTGCCGTTTGCACTCGGTGACAGTTGTACGACACAGCTGCCTGAATTTTTGACAGGAAAAAGCACTCAAAATGCCTTCATGTGCCTATTTATTGTGCAAGAAAAATACTACAAATTAAAATAAAGCGAATGGTGTAACATTTCACTCGTAAGTATTTATATTTCATCAATAATTTAATTTATTTTATTTTGTTGACAAAACATCATAGTCTGATCGGCTAGCGCGTGACAGAGAGAGTAGTATTGGCAATAACTGTGAGACAAAAAGAGACAACATCATTATCTCGGTGGCCAATATACTTAGACCCGCCTGTAGTACTCAGAACTCAGTTGATAACAGCTCATTTGTAAATGGTTGGGAAAAGTACGGTAGCCGTCAGCAGTTTCGATAGGCATTGTTTTAATAGCGGTCAGATATAAAATAGTAATTTTATTTCGACTAGAAATCAATAAACATGCAAATAATAATTACGTATTATTTTTAAGTGAACGTTTATTGTTTTAGATTACCGCAAGATCCGCGTTTTAAAAGAAAAATTGATCAAAGTTATCCAGCGGGATCGAAGGGATGAATACTGGTTACCTGGACAATTTAGTCGAATTTGCTCTTTCTCATTTCAAAGAAAATGATTTATGTTTGATTCTCCTGACCTAGGAGAATCAAATTATAAATCATTTTTTTTATTATTTGACTCTCCTAGGTCTCCTAGGTCGTAAAGTTACAAGTATTATATTTGTGTTTCTTTCTGTTGTCTCATTCTATAACACAGTGCTTAGCTTAGCTTAAGCTACTTATTACGGAGTCAGGACATTAAATCTGGGGTTGTCTTAAATTATATTATATAAATTATAGTAAATATTACTCATATTTTTTATAATGCGGAATAGTAGGGCAAAGGCCTTTATCTTAGAAATCAAGTCATAGCTACTATGATGGGATTAGGCATAATCACCACACTTTATGCGGTTTGGTGATCAAACCCGATATTCGCTCTGTGATTAGAGTAATTTATTTGAATAAATAGATAAAATATGTAATGTAACATTTAGAAATAAAATGTCCTATAAATAAAATTGCTTTTAAATTTAGAAATTGTTTTATTTTAGTTCCCTGTATGAAAATTTTGCTGACCGTATTTTATCCTCATAGACAGTGACTTTCGATGACACGCACACGTCATGTCATCAAAATATTGCCTCGTTTTAGGTGTCAGGGCATATCTATGATTTAAATCTTTGGTTAACACTATAAAGTTCCATTTTACGAAAAAAAGTCCCCTGGGAGCGGCGCCACTTGTCATACAAATAGGCTTTCTATCTCTTTCCCACTCATTACGTAGACTGCCATGTCATTTAGTTCATCAAAAATCCGGGGGACTCTTTTCGTGAAAAGGACTATGCTTTGACAAGATTGGCGACGCACTAAGCGAGTGATTTCAAAAATAGGAAAAGTTATGAATCATGCGAACTCCACGAAACGACGTGACTTGCAAAACCGATAGTTTTGTTTGGACGAAGCGAAATTTCAAAAATAGGCCTGCTGGAATGGCGCAGTCATATTGGTGGAACTATACAGGTTGTTCTGTGAACGTTTACATCCCTTTAACCACGTTTTCTACCAACCATTCTGAACAACATTATTTTGTTCTATGACTTTTGAAAATTTCGCATAAAAAATTTTCATCTTTCCATACAAAGTTGGTCACGTGACTTAGTAATTTTTAGAGATGCGCCGAATATTCGGTTGGTATTCGGTATTCGGCATATTCGGCACTTTTTTCACTATTCGTATTCGGCCGAATTATTCGGTTTTAGTGCCGAATATATTCGGTTTGGGTATTTCTATTTTCCTGGCTATATGACATGGAATTTAAAAGGACAAGTGTGTGTTTTTGTAAATTACATAAAACGTGTGAGGAATGCGTTAAAAAGCTAGTAAATGAAAGCAATTAAACTTGAAATCTACATGTATTTTGACATCTAAAGTATACCTACACATATTTATTTCCTGCCCTATAGTATGTAGCTAACATTAACTTAAAAAAAACCTAATTCATTTATTTTTAAGCCAGATAAATCAATATTAATTTTACTGTTTATTTTTATACTTAAAATAATCTGAACTTTTTTTTATTTATATAAACAATAATTATAAAGCTTTGTTTTCAAACTCTGATCAAAATTCAATTTTTTTATAAAAACACTTTTTAATAAAAACGTAATGTGGCAAATTGATTTAAATAATGAATATGAATCAACAATAAATAATTTTGTAATAAGTTGTTTAATGATAAATAATTTTATTTTTGTTACTAATTGATATTCTTTGCAATTTATTCTTAAGTAGGTGCTCTTAAAAATCATCGAAGAGTCCAGGTGGTACTCGACCTTTCACATACCACCACCCATCGCATACCAGAACAGCCACCCGGTATGTGGAGGGTTGTGGGTTCGAGTCCCACTTGAACCCTGCGATGATTTTATTAAGTGTATTATTTACTTAATAGACACAGAGATACGTTAAGAAAATTTCTGACATGGAAGGAATAAACACTTAAGTTATATCTCAGTACGAATTGACTTAAGTGCTTTTCGGTCACCGTATCTAGTATAGAAGAGAGATCAGAAACAAGAAAATGGTAAACCGAATAATTCGGCCGAATATCCGGTTCGGTAAAGATTGAACCGAATATTATTCGGTATTCGGTTATTCGGTGAAACCACTATTCGGCGCATCACTAGTAATTTTGTATGGGGAGTAGAATTTTTTTTTCGAATTATTTAGAAAAGTTGTTGAACAAATGTTGTTCAGAACGGTTGATAGAACACCATGGTTAAAGGGATGTAAATGTTTACAGATTCACTCTGTATAAGTAGTTCCGCGAAAATGTTAACGAAACTGGTTCCGGAGGGCAAGTTAACCGTTCCATGTTCAATCCAGTTCCGGACATGATTTGCGCATCTCTGCTTCACATGTGTGGCAGATGTTTCAAGCTGCATTGAAAGTAAGGGTGCGTCCACAGAAACGGAGCTGCGTGGAGTTGAGTGGAAACGTGATGGTCGGGGTCCCGGGTTCGATTCCCGGGTGGAGCAAAAAGTATGTTTCGAAGTTTTCGACATAGCTCGGGTTTTTTTTTTAATGTGATAGGTAGCAGACGAGCAGGCGGATCACCTGAAGGTAAGCAATGCCGCCGCTAATGGACACCTGCAACACCAGTAGAGTTACAAGTGCGCTGCTAACCTTTTATCCCCTTCCCCCCCGATGGGCCTCCGGTACCCTCACTCACTCGGCGAAACACAGCACAGGAGCTGCTTCACGCCGGTTTTCTGTGAGGCAGTGGTATCACTCCGGTCGAGCCGGCCCATTCATGCCGAATCGTGGTTCTCCCACAATTGGTTTGTGAAATTGTGATCACCACATGACTAAGCCTAATCTCATCATAGTAGCGAAGACTTGATTTATATGATGGAGGCCTTTGCCCTGCAGTGGGACAGTATATAGGATTATTTACTTTTACTTTACCTTTCAGAGACAAGAAGTCCAACATCATCAACTTCACGTCATCAGCTGAGATCAAGGTGACGTGGCTGGAGATGATCGACGCGGGCCGCGAGATCATCATGAACAGGGTCCCGCTCAACGGCGTCGTGTGGTGAGTCATCATCATCATCAGCAACAGCAACCCACACTCATCCACTGCTGGACATAGGTCTCCCCTAATGCACGCCACCGCTCCCGATGTTCGGCCACTCTCATCCAGCTCACACCAGCCAGACTTCGAATGTCATCATCCCATCTTGTCGCAGGGCGTCCAACACTACGCTTACCGAGTCGCGGTCTCCACTCAAGGACTTTACGGCTCCAACGGTTGTCAGTTCTGCGGCTAATGTGACCAGCCCACTGCCACTTCAGTTTGCTAATTCAGTGGGCTATGTCGGTGACTCTGGTTCTCTGTCGGATTACATCATTTCATCACCCATAATCAAATCTTTTTTATATTGAGGACAATCAAGATGACCTGACTCCGTCTGATGGTAAGCGGCCGTAAGATCCAAATATTGAGGTTGACAGGCACAAAAGTAAACTAATTACCAATTGAGTCTATCATCCTCACCCTGAAGGCCAGCTGAGATGCCGTTCCCGTTCCGTTCTCTGACGACTAAGCAACTTACCTAACCTAAACTGTGGGAGAGTCACGCTTCGGCATGAATGGGCCGGCTCGACCGGAGTGATACCACTGCCTCGCAGAAAACCGGCGTGAAGCAGCCCCTGTGCTGTGTTTCGCCGAGTGAGTGAGGGTACCGGAGGCCCACTCGGGGGGGAAGGGGATAAAGGGTCGGCAGCGCACTTGTAACTCCACTGGTTGTTGCAGTGTCTATGGGCGGCTGAATTGGCTACCATCAGGTGATCCGCCTGCATCGCCTGCTACCCTTTCACATAAAAGAAAAAAAAACCAGATTCTCTCTCACTTGATCGGTCCATCTGGTTGGGGATCGTTAGGATTTTCAGGTGAAAAAAAATGAAGTGTTCTGAAAGATGTTTTATCCCCACAGGTACCCTGGCGGTTCCATGAAGCACTCGAGGCTGTACCACAACATCTGCGCCTTCTTCTTCCACTGGCTGCCAGCCTTCCTCATCGACATCCTGCTGTTCTGCCTCGGATATAAGCCTATGTAAGTTTAGCTTTATAACAACACTAACAGGTCGTTCAGGGCAAAGGCCTGTCACCCCCACCTTGAAGGCCTGCTGAGATGCCGTTTCACGCCCCGCCTAAAAACCCTGGATTGGGTATTTGACTAATGTCGATATAGTAAAAAATATTGATACTCTATCAAAATATTGGTAAATAAGAACCAATGGCTAACATTTTCAGTTAAAAATATAACGTCTAGCTGGTTTTGTATGCATTCAAAATTTCATGGGCAAGTCCATTTTAAAAGTATAAAATTTAAAAAAAAAATTATATCATTGAACTACCCGTACATTTTCCACCAACTTTTATTATAAAACGATTAACTAAACGAAACATTTGATATAGCTACCAAACAAAATTTACTAGACGCGCACACAGAAGTTTGAGTTGTGACGTCACAATTCAATAGCCATTTGTATAGAGCGTTTTTGGGCTTGCCCAAAATATGTGCTCTTAAAGTTTGTGATATCTCAGGGAAATTCAAATGAGAATCAAGTGATCTTTTAACGATGTTTCTTAAATTGAGGGCGTCTTTTGATTAAACACATAAAAAAAATTGTCAAATACCCAATTGTAAGAACGAGGATACACGTGAACTGGAAGCTCATTCCATGACTTGGTTCGGGGCAGGAATGAGGAGCTAAACCTCTTGGTGCCGGGTTCAATCCCCGGGTCGGGTCAAAAACTTGTCCTGAGTTTTTCTGTTCAGAAAAAGCCCAAAAACGTTAAGCTGTTGGTCTTGCGCTCAATCTCTCTTCGGTCGTGTCACACTGGTGTTCCATCGAATTAAGAGAGTAAGGGAATAGAGAACGCACCCTGTTTGCGCACTCTCTTGACCACTATAATATATCCTTCGTACGTGGCTGATGTTGTTAAGATTAGACGCTGTAGCCGAATATAGGTAAGTAGGAGGTTTTTTTTTTATTATGGAAAAATAAACTGACCACTGAACTGACTGGCTCGACCGGAAGTGATACCACTGCCCTCACAGAAAACCGGCGTGAAGCAGCCCCGTGCTTGTGTTTTCGCCGAGTGAGTGAGGGTACTGGAGGCCCCACCCGGGGGAAGGGGATAAAAGGTTGGCAGCGCACTTGTACCTACCTCTACTGGTGTGCATGTGTCCATGAGCGCGGCATTGCTTACCATCAGGTGATCCGCCTGCTCGTCTGCTACCTATCACATAAAAAAAAACTTATTTTTTAAATTTGATCTCTACTTCCCAGTCTGATGCGCGTCCATCGGCGCATAAGCAAAGGCTTCGACGTGTTCGAGTACTACACCAACAACCAGTGGGACTTCAAGTCGGACATTGCGCAGACCGTGCGACAGAGACTCAACGCCAGAGAGAGACGGGACTACAAGGTGGACGCCGTCGGTGAGTAATTAATAGTGATGCGCCGAATAGTGGTTTCACCGAATAACCGAATACCGAATAATATTCGGTTCAATCTTTACCGAACCGGATATTCGGCCGAATTATTCGGTTTACCATTTTCTTGTTTCTGATCTCTCTTCTATGTATACTAGATAGCCTAGGGATAGGGGAAAACTCGCCCGCAAATTTCAAACGGTGACCAAAAATAAGTCAATTTCGTACTGAGATATAACTTTGTTTATTCCTTCCATGTCAGAAATTTTCTTAACGTATCTCTGTGTCTATTAGGTAAATAATATACTTAATAAAATCATCGAAGGGTTCAAGTGGGACTCCACCAGGAACCCACAATCCTCCACATACCGGGTGGCTGTTCTGGTATGCGGGGTGGTGGTATGTGAAAGGTCGAGTACCACCTGGACTCTTCGATGATATTTTAAGAGCACCTACTTAAGAATAAAGTTGCAAAGAATATCAAAAAAGTACCTAACAAAAAATAAAATTATTTTATCATTAAAATTTAATTATATAAAATTATTTATTGTTGATTCATATTTTATATATAATAATAATTTGCCACATACGTTTTTATTAAAAAGTGTTTATTTAAAAATTTAAATTTTGATCACAGTTTGAAAAAAGCTTTATTTATTGTTTAAAAAAAGTCCAGATATTTTAAGTATAAAAATAAATAGTAAAATAATATTGATTGATCTGGCTTAACATAAATGAATTAGGTATTTTTTTAAAGTTGATGTGGTCTTGAGATGTCAAAATACAGTTGATTTCATGTTAAATTGCTTTCATTTATTAGCTTTTTAAACATTCCTCGCCAGTTTTATTATTTACAAAAACACACACTTGTCCTTTTAAATTCCTGTCATATAGCTAGGTAAATAGAAATATCAAACCGAATATATTCGGCACTAAAACCGAATAATTCGGCCGAATACGAATAGTGAAAAAAGTGCCGAATATGCCGAATACCGAATACCAACCGAATATTCGGCGCATCTCTAGTAATTAAGTTCCAAAGCTACTATTACTACTCTTTAAGACCTGTATGTACACTTAATTAGCAATAAACCATTGAATTTGAATTTGAAAGAGCAATTTACACTTCAATAAGTACAGTTGCTTCATCAACGAGTTAAGGGGCTACACGAATGAACTAGCGCCGCCAACCTATTACACTGATTGTGGCGAAAATATGATATTTTTGAAGAAAATAAAACATTACAGACTTAGATCCAAGTAAATGGATTTTTCAAGATGCCAATACAATATTTCTAACACGCGACAAGTAACAACAATGTTAATAATTGCTAAAAACGGCCACTTTTATTCGATTTTTACTCAACTCCACGCAGCTCCGCTTCTGTAAAAACGGACCCTTACTCACTAGACCCGTGGTCGTCAAACTGCGGCCCGCGGACGTTAGTTGTGCGGCCCGCGGTAAAGTGGATTCCTTTAATTAATAGTAACTACACATCCGTACTTCTCATACAATGCGACCCGGACCTTAGTGCTCACATTGTAATGTGTGGCTCTTGAGCAGTAAAGTGTGACTGCTGCACTAGACGAAAGCAGGCCGGTCTTCTGTGAGGCCGTGGTTTAACTCCCGGTTGAGCCGGCCTATTCATGCCAAGCTTAGCTCTTCCACGGTTAAACACTTCCAAAGTGGTATTTGTAAAAAAATACCATGTAAATATATTCTCTTCTTTGTTGCAGGCCTGGACATCCTGAAGTACTTCGAAGACTGCATCAAGGCAGCCAGGATATACATCCTCAAGGAATACGACGACACCCTGCCGGCGGCCCGGCGCCACATGCGGATGTGAGTATCACGCAGATTGCTTAAATGTAGTGTAGAGATCTCTTTGTCCAAGGCAAAAAAGCTTATAAAAGGAGCTGGGGTTATCTATGGGCGGCGGCAATCGTTTGCCATCAGGTGATACGTCTACTCGCCTGCCACATAGATAGATAGATACTCTTTATTGCACAACACATTACAGAACTTAATGCTAATAGTAATTTACAAATACAATATCGGCGGCCTTATCGCTAATAGCGATCTCTCATCATATCATATTATGCGCCCATCAGTCCGGAGCCGGATCTACACTATATCCGTGGGAGAGTCACGCTACCCTATAATATGTGATACCACGGCCTCACAGAAGACCGGCGTGAAGCAGCGCCTGCCGGTGTGTGTTCTTCCAGTGAGCGAGGCTACAGTGGGTTTAAAGGTTGGCAGCGCACTTGGGACTCTACTGGCATTGCGGTGGCTATTGGGTGGGGCCTTGCATACCATCAGGTGGTCCGACTCGTCTTGCCACCTATCACATAAAAAAAAATCGAACCCACCATTGGTGATGAGACAGGCTCG
>JABMDO010000202.1:0-60609 GCA_014851415.1 Cnaphalocrocis medinalis | reverse complement strand
CAGCATAATAGGTAAGCCATAAATATATTTTTTATGTCATTCTTTTAATTGGTACAAATTTTTGGCCAGTTCATAAATTTGAATATACCTAAACGCTCTAAGAAACATATTTTTGATATTTCACAATTTTTAAAAATTTAAAAACATCTATAAAATTTGTACCAATAAAAAAATAGGGGGTCTCAATGGAGTAAGAACTAAGGACTGCGACAACCAGCTAATTAAATAAAGAAAAAATATACACAAAAAGTGGAGTCAAGAAAATGGCAAAAATAAGTCTTTTATTGCAGAGAAGAGATTAAATAAAATTAAAAAGTATTTAAAACTAAGGAATTACCAGACTTTAAGATATTTTTGTATAAAAATGTCTTTTTATTGCTTGATATTACCAAAAAAGAAAAGAAAAGAATAAGTACATATTTTTAAAGATTATTCGAGAAAAAACCCAAATCCTAATAAAGAATTCGTTTTTTTTTTTGCTTCACCATTATTTCTAAATTTGAAATACTCATACAATTATAATAATAAACAAAAAAAAAAATATTGAAGAACATTTAGAAATGTCAGGAAGACTGTTTCATGAGCACCGAATACAATATATTTCGTAAAAAGTAAATTATCAACCTATATACTGTCCCACTGCAGGGCAAGGCCTCCATCATAGAAATCAAGTCATCGCTACTATGACGGGATTAGACTTAATCATTCGTGTACGTTCAAGGCAGGTTTTGACTTTTTAGCATTCTTTATTAATGTAATATATTGATCAGGTGTGTATATCGGACCCGATTTAAGATTTCTTTTTACTTCCTTCTCAATCAGGCTATGTACGCTGTCCGCCTCATTTTGGGTATGACCCCGGATTAAAAATTTATGCGTTATGCTTTTAATATTTAAATTTTGGACGGCATATAAATATAAGCAAGCTATATATTTATTTTTATTCTGACCCGCGCAGTTGTCAGAGTAAAAAATGATATCTTTTTCGTCATCGTCCTCCACACTTAAAGCTTGTAAATATTTCAACACACAAGAGCCTATTTCTACAGCACCGCGTTTTGCATCACATTCTGACCAAAAATAGCAATGTACGTTTTCGTAGCCCAACTTGGAATCTTTATTCGCCAATTCTGTTATAGTCAAATTATAACAATTTAATTTCGACTTATAGTAAAATGCTGAAATGTCACCCTTTGGACATTGCAATACTGCCTCTAAATCATACACAGCGACTCTGAAATTTTTGTTAATTTTATTGCGATCATTAAGCTTTTCAACTCTGCTACTATTTTTCTCTTCTATATGTGTTTTAAACTTTTCTTCTAAAATAATTTTCTGTTCAGCGTTTGAATTATAGTAAGAGGTGCATAAATCGCACTGATCTTTTTTTGGCGCAAAAAATCCAAGATTAAATTCTGTTGTAAATATTTTATAGTATGTCATGTATGTTCCAGCTTCTTTATTTTCTTGTTGTTGTTGTAATTCAAAATCACGATATAAATCTTTTATTGTTTTGCTACCTTCTATGTATTCTCTTGAATATCAGAGAATTATATAGTGATATTGAATATGTATGTATATCAGAGGTAGTATGAAAGTGGCACCTATCACCGATAAGCTAAAGGGGAATCGTCTCTCCTGGTACGGCCATATAATGAGAAGAGAGGAGAAACATGTTACCAAAAGAGTGATGGGTATGAATGTAGTGGGTGGAGGAACAGAGGACGGCCCGAAAAGAGGATGGATTGTGTGATGAATGATATGACTGAAAAGGGGGTGGATGATTCGATGACGAATGACAGGGACGAATGGAAAAAGAGGACATACTGCGCCGACCCCAGATAACCTGGGAACAGGGCAGGGAAATGATGATGATGTATTCTCTTGAAGTTGAAGCCCTCAGGTAATGAGATTCTATTCTGGGGATAGAATTTATGTGATTTTTGATGGCAGTTCGTAATTCAGGATCTATTTTTCTGTGGCTATTATGTTTTCCTCTTAAATCATCTAGCATCATGCCATTTTCATTGACTTTAGTCTGAATTGTAAATATCATGCGGTCGGTCACATCTAACGTTGACTTGAAAAAGGTTTTGCAAACTCGAATTGTTGTACCATTTATAACAAAATGATATGCTTTATTATTATGTCTAGGTTGAGCGGCATTCGTATATTTATATTTAGGTACAACGTCAGTCATACAAGAATTAATGTATGCCCTTTGTTTGACCAGGTTTCCTAGGTCCCAGAAATTGCTAAATAACTTGTATCTATCATCAGTGTCAATTTTTTCTACGCATTTAAGTCTACATTTACCTGTGCAAGGCTCTTTTAGGAACCGGGCACGCACTTTTTTATGTGAGTATGACACATAAGATTTGCCTTTATTTCTCATACGTTTCACTATGTTCTGTTTCCATTTAGCGGGATTTTGTGTGCGCTTGCGTCCATTATTAGCAGGAGAAGTTTCAGCAATGCCATCTTCAAATGAGCTGTCAGAAGACAAAGAATCGTTAAACACATAGTTTTTTCTTCTTATAGGTCCCGTGTTGATGAATGTTGGATCATTATCGCTCAGGTCGGCATCACTTTCATCCGAACACAGAGGAGATATTCGATAGTTTTGAGTGTCTTGCCTTCTACAAGCACGTGATTCCTAAAATAAATAAAATAAAGCTTTAAAATGCAGGCACTTACGTTGGTAATTAAAAAATAACTAAATAAATAAAGCTACGAATTATTACCTGCGACCTTTTACTGATTTGGTCTTCTGAAGAGCTATTTTCAGCGCTTACGTTATTGTCGTCAACGGCGTTGCTAGACGGACGATTTTCATTCTCAGAGTCTGAACTTGATGATGAGTCAGACGATGAACTCGAAGAAGATGCGGTCTTAGGAGTTGGACGTTCTATCTTATCATTTTCATTTGTTTCAATATTTTTTTCAGTATCATCGTCCAACGAACACATACTATCATCACTATATGGTACCAGGCTACCTGCATTATTAGTGATCATCTGTGATTCCTACAAATAAACATATTAGTTGTAGTACCTACTTTACTGTTACAGTCACACGAGTAAATAATTTTCCTTAATAAATAAATACATTTTCAAAAGCAACATTACTTGAAAATATAAATAAAGACAATCACACCAATCCACCTGGTCTCAAACTAGGGTAACCCCTGTACTATGAGTACCATTATTTATTTATTATTTACAAACGTATTACTTGATAATAGACACTCATCGCAACACGAGCGAAGTCACAAGTCCGCTGCTAACCTTTTAACCCCCTTTCTCCCCGATGGAGCCTCCAGTACCATCACTCACTTGGCGAAACACAGCGCAGGCGCAGCTTCACGCCAGTCTTCTGTGAGGCGGGGGTATCACTCGGACGTACGCAAGTACTACAATTTTAATATCTATGAATGACTTACGTCGCAATTGGATTTGCTGATGCAGTTACAATTTTCATCCTTGTTTGAATTTTCATCCTTGTTTGAATTTTCATCAGGTGACATTACTGTTTTTTGTTCATCTACGTTTGGGTCCTGAATAAAAATAAACATAATAATTAACATTTATTGTCCTATTAGGTAGTTATTAAATAAGCATATTATTAATAAAATGTATGAAATAAATGAAAACCGTAAATATAAGAACTTACTTTGTAGTGAAATTTGGTGTCATTCAATGTTGAAACGCTATCAGGTATTGATGTGTTTTGATCCACTAAACCTAATATCATCCGCGCCCTGGGTGATGACGCCATGCTAAATACAGATTAAAATTTGCCATTATTACGATACCTTCAGTAACTTGACGTATGAATTTACTTTAATAGTGAATTTATATAAAAAGTTGAAAAAAATATCTATCTTAAATTAATAACACACAGAGTCAACTCCAAAAGCCACAACGGTAATCGTGAATTATCAGTACAACATTGAAATAAGTCTTAATAAAGTTCAGTATCTTATGAAACTTTTTAAAATTAAACTGAATTAAATTGGAATGTCAATTATTAAAGTGCAAAATATTTTATAGAAAACAGAATTATGTCCAAAATGATACGTAGAAAATTCAATTTTTTTTCTAATAAAGTGAAATAAGTCTAAATTATTGCACTATTTGATTAAAAAGTAGAGAAAATAAATTTTACCTGACAGTAAAACACCGAAAGATTTTGTTTTGTTTCACTCAAACACGGAAGAGCAGCGGTCCGACCTTGAACAACGCTGGCATCACTGAATCCTTCGTTTTACCGGAATCAACTTGTTCGCGCGTGTTAGTCAAAGAGAGGGGGACCATGCGCTGTCTCGCTCAGTTTGCTCGTATTTGATTGGCTGTTCGAGTGAAACGATAGTCCTTGTTAAGTTATTACAGTTTTTGATGAAATCTCGGAAAACGCGAATTTTGAGTTATTTCTTTGTTTGAATAAAGGTGCGAACTGATATAGTGTAATGAATCCGCATGCTGAAGTGGCAATGGGCTGGCCATATTTGTCGAAGAACAGTTGGGGCGCAAGGGGCGTTTCGGAACTCTTCAATTCTTCAAAAATGAAGACTACGACTCGGAAAGCGCAGTGTAGGCTAGATGGAGTGACGATGTGCAAAAAACCGCTGGTATAGCCTGGATGCGCCAAGCCAAATACAAGGTGAAATGGCGAACATTGGGGGAGGCCTATTTTCAGCAGTGGACTGATACAGGCTGATGATGTCGACGATGATATACGTCTAGAAATTGCTAGCAAAAATAAACAAAAGAATAGAATTCCATTTCAAACATAAAGAAATTTCAACCAGTACAGACTTTCTTAAAACTACTTATACCAAACTTTAAGAAAAGTTTTCTAAACAGAACCACTTTTCGTAGCCGCCAGTGCACAGCTCTTAATGTCAATCTAATAATGATTGTATCGGAGGATCTGTGTTCTCGTTTCGAAACGAAATCCAGCCCTAGGTAGCGACCGCTGTAGAGATTCTGTGGGTAAAGTATTTTCAGCGCTTAAACTGCTATTAAGGCCCATAAAAAAATAATATTCTTCAGGCAATAAATAATAAAAATAATTAAATGCCCCAGACAGTCACACCAATCAACCTGGTCTCAAACTAGGGCAGTACTATGAGTACCAGATGACGAACTAGTCCCAGTACTATGAGTACCAGATGACGATAATTAACCGGGGGCATCAACCCAGAACGCCAAGACCCAAGAAAACTTAGAAAATGTAGTTTCCTAAATTTACTTGACCGGGAATCGAATCCGGGACCTTTAGAGCTTCGTGCGAACATCTTAGCCACTGTGCCATCGAGGCCGTCAATAATGCATAGAACAGATCGTTTTTATTTTGCTTATTTTGATGATCTGACATGCTAAAGGGGCTTTATTCGTGTTACCTATTATGAGGGCTTCGGAATTAAACATCAAAAATTAACGGTGTTTGAAGAACATTAATTAAGGATACCAGTGGCTTAAGAGGCAAGGGGGTTAAAGGTTGACACCACAGTTGTGACACTACTGGTGTTGCAGGTGTCTATGGGCGGCGGAAATCGCTAACCATCAGGCGATCCGTCTCATCTGCCAACTATCACCATAAAGAAATCCTTTACTTACTCCTATTTGGTGTCACTCTTTCTACTGAGCTGCTACTACTCTTCTAGATTTTTGTAGAGTTAAAGCTTAACTGATGCCTTTAAAAATTCATCACGCTCTTTCAAAGGCTTAATAAATTGCGCTCACATGCATTTACCCTAAAACGCTGTAAAGTGTATGTTATTTGTATTACGATGCTAACGACTTCGAAAAGGCTCGCATCAGATAATGGTGCTTTTTATCGCGGGGGTTTTTAAAGTGGAGTTAGAGCGGGGGTGAATACCACTCGAGTCATCTTTAGATATCATAACTCATGATTCACTTCACTGATTTAACGTCGAAAGACCCAAAAGCCTTTTAAAAAGCATCATCATCATCATAGGCCTTCGCATCTCTAACAGATGATTTAAGCAGTATCACGCGGTGTGACCTTACAGTAGCGCTCGTTGCTGTACAGTCCTATGCGGGAGTAAACCACTCGTCCACATTTGCAGCAGGTGAACCGAGGGCCGCTGCAGGTGGGGTTGTACGCACGGCACTTAGCACGCTTGGCCGCGAGTTGTTTAGCCAGGCTTCATCGTGCTTTCCTATGCCCTCCGACACTGTTCTCCTCCAGAATAGGCGTTCAGAAGCGAGTTCCTCCCACTCTGCCAAAGGGATGTCAAAGCATACAACAATTGATTTTCCACTGTGTCTGCTGTCTGGGCCTTACGTCTTTAGTATTCTAGTACCTACCTCTCAACACCTCTGGACATGCCTACTGTCTAGAGTTATTATAAATACTGTCTGTTTGTTTGCGCTAATATCAAAAACTACTAAAATGTAGTTTTCTTAATTGGCTTGACCGGGAATCGAACCCGGGACCTTATACGTGGGAAATGGTAGAAAACTATATTTACCAGGGACAAAAAGTGAAATTTAATTTTTCAACTGATTGAACTCAAGTCACTAGACTAGAGTCTGTTTGAGTTACTTGACACATCACTAAATGGAATAATAAAGAAACAAAAGGAGAGATGTAAAGGGCGGGTTTAGTTAGTACTAGAGTGTAGAGGGTTTAAAAATCTTTATGCTTAGGACAACAGATCGCTTCACACATCAAAAACTACATTAAATTTTCGTCCGTGGAACCCTGAAAACACATTGTTTCATCTAACAGAATCACATCAAAGCAAATGTTAAATAAGAGCCAAGTTCAACCATTATCAGCATGTTGCAGTTCACTGCTGGACATTATCCTCTCCTAAAATTCGCCATTCCGATACTTTTTTTCACTACAGGTATACCATAGTTTCTAGTTCAATATTATATTTTTATGTGTTGGTAGTTTGACAATTTTTAAATTTATTTTAACAATAGAAGAAGTAATATCATCATAGGTGCCAAGTTGGACTCGTAGTCGTTCTCAAAATCAATTAAAATCAAAAGGCAACACATATGCTGGTAAAGTTCTTTGAAGTTGCAGGCGTCATAGGTTGCGGTAGTTGCTTACCTTTCATTTTCCTAAAAATTATGAAACTGTAATCTGTTTTGCTTCAGACAAGTTTATATGGGATGCGAAACACCATCGACATTTTCCAAAGTAGTTAACCCGCAAATGAGTTTTTAAGTTAGGAATGGACTAACGTTCTTTGTAAACGGTTCGTGTAACCTTACAATGGTACTTTCTATTTGGTTTTCCTAGAACTTGGCCCCGACACGCTGCCGCATATCTCGATTACGGGGCACACAGGATCAGCTCCGTAACGAAATGCACTTAAGCATGGCACTTACGACTACACACGAGCGTTTCAGCGAGGATTTCAGATCAATTTGAGACCGTAACGTCGGTCTCATGACGCTTTTGTGCGCAAATTTAAAGTATCTAACGAGATGAACGCTGTTTACGGAAATGTTTTTGAAACAACCTGCATTAGGATGAATATTTTACTTGATTTACGATGAAAGCAAACAATAATGAGCCCTAAGTGAAATATAGGTATGAGACTGGCCGAGTAGGATCTTAACATAAGAACATAAGCTACTTAGTACGCAGTCAGGTCAATTTAATAGATGTTCTGTGAATTTATTATTTGTGATGTCCTCCTAACTGATAACTCGATGGCCATTCTCAACGATCATCCATCGACGACTAGGAGACCTATTTTTGAATTTTCGCTCCGTCCGAACAAAACTACTCGTTTTGCAAGTCACATCGTCTCGTATGTCGCATGATTCAAAATTTTTCCTATTTTTGAAATCACTCGCTTAGGGTAATTAGCCAAGCTTGTCAAAGTATAGTTTTAACTCGTTTCACGTTGACGTAAATGCGTCCACTCGCTTCACGGAAACGAGTGGTTTATACAACTCGTTGCAAAACGCTCGTTTTCGAATGATTAAAAAATGCAGATGTCAAAAATCATGCGAATCACACATTTTTTAGTGACACGACAATTCAAAAATAGGTCTCCAGGACGTTTGTAGTGGACAAGTGCTTGCGCAAACACAAGTGCATCCTCCATCCCTATACACTTCTGTTTAGATGAGACGCCAGTGTGACATGCTTAACGTGCTTTCCGAGGAACTACCTTTTCTTTTCACTCTTTATTTAGTTAGGAGCTTTTATCGTTATGGATATGTCAGACAATATCTTCATTCTCATCTTATTTTTATATTGTCACCAACAATGACTCCGGAATATTATTGTTATTAAACAATATTCTAACTCATTTAATCCATTCTGGACAGTATTTGCCTGCAACAGTGGAGCCACAGCGCAAAGATAGCCAGTAGCAAGACACGCCTCCTCAGTCCATGACACATTTTTTGGTAATATAGAAGTCAATTGTGCAAACGGCATAATGCACGCAGGCGCTGTCCAACGGCTTAAACTTTCCGAGGCAAGGCTACAAAAAGGCGGTCTTATCGCTTGTAGCGAGGCATATACACAGCACTTACTAATCTATATCTATATTCTATATTTCTCCTATAAAGATATTACTTCTATAGACAACGACAAGGCTTATAGGTAAACCGAAAACACGAAACGCTTGCGCGATGTAATTGGACACAGCGCCATCTGTTGGTTCATTTCTGAATTACGGTCCCGAAGCGAAGTGAGGGTCTACACTAGTCGTAAATATATATAAAATTTAAACTATCTATTATCCGATTTATTTACTACAGGAATTGGGAAGTTGATTCTGACGAGAAATCCAGCAAGAATCTCGCCAGTTACTCTTTTGATCGCCAAAATTTTATTACAATGTTTTCTGTCCTCATACCACTTTCATGTAAACCAGACTGCCTATGACAGTCCAACTGCGTATAAAAACACTGTGACTGTGTCTTTTATTTTTGCTAGTCATTTCAGGCAACGATCGGAGCTATATTCGTAAACGGGCCTTAACTGCAATATCGAAATCCACATTTGAATGTATATATACCCTTAATGGCGTGAGTTTGGGGGTTGGTGGAAATCAGAAGAAAGAAGCGGTTTTGTCTATGCTAAGCCAATAAGATAAAAACATGGATTTGCTCAGCATAACGAACCAGAACATTATAAGAGAATTAAGAACTAGCCGACTTTGACAAACAAAAATATAAATGAAGAAACAAAAGAAGGCAATATAAAATATTAAGTAATTAACGCAAATAAAAAACATATTAGTATTTCCGAACCGGTACGACATCCAAATCTTCAAGAAACGAGCCTATAGCTTCCTAAAGGGCCGGCAACGCATCCGCACTCCTTCTGGTGTAGCTGATGTCCATGGGCCGCGGTGTTCTCTTACCATCAGGTGACCCGCTTGCTCGTTTGCCTTCCTATACTAGGTATATAAAAAAAAGCAAACAAATTGTACTTTGGTCCAGCAATTTTTTTTTTGTGATCTAACATGCTAAAGGGGCTGAATTCGTGTTACCTATTATGAGGGCTTTTGGATCAAAACGACAAAATTTAAACGGTGTATGTATTTGGTAGCGCCTATCAAATAATATTATTCTTTTTATTAACTACATTCCAATTTCTTGATCTAGATTTCTAGATACGACGTGGTTTGTATGATAGAAGCATTTTCCTTATTTTTTTTTATTTTTACCAACGTGCCCGCAACTGCCTTCACTTTACGCCTTCACAAAGGTCCAGTATAAATGGACGTCCGCAGTTTTCACTGAGCGTTTGTATGGAAACGACTTTATTCAGATAACGGCCGCGATTTTATCTTGGTATATTTCATACACAGATTATATCGCCATTGATGTCGATTGCGTTTTTTGCCTATCCACTGTTTTTGTTCGGATTTAAAGCTTATTTCGGCTTTTATGTAGTTACTTTTTATTTTGGCGAAGTGAGTTTTAAAAATGTAGGATTGAATGCTGCATTATCTGTGGTGGAGCAATACCTAGTTTAAAATTGCATTCTCTTATTTTAAAATTAAATTTAAAGTAACAGTGTTTTTTTTTAATCCGCATTGTAGTCCACGTCCATACATGTAGGTACATATATATGTAAGGCCTGATGACAAACTGACGAGAGCTCACTTTTTTTTTACCGTGATAGATGGCTAACGAGCAGACGGATAACCTGATGGTAAGCGATTGCGACCGTCCGTTGATAACTTACCTAATCCCGAATTAACCGAGTTTTAATTTCAAACACATTTAGAATCATACACGAATTTAAAACCATTTTTTTTCAATAACCATCCATCAAAACCTCCGATACCATCTTCTGCAAGCATCCAGAGAGAAAAAAAAAACAATAAATTATCTACGTTCAATGGTTGGCCGATATTTTAGCCAAATTGCTCTCGTCCCAAATAGTGATGTGATTTTGAGTCCATTACACTCGAGTCAAAATTGGTTCTAGACGTAACAAAAAATAAATCAAGGAGTGATACCTACCTATAATTCTGAACATCATTTTGGAAATTCGTCAAAAGTTATTCGACTCCCCAAGCAAAATGCATCACGTGACCAACTTTGAATAAAAAGTTGAAATTTTTTACACGAATTCCCAAAAGTCATATAACAAATATTGTTCAGAATGACTGATGATGATGACTTGGTTAAAGGAATGTAAATGTTCACAAATAGTTACATCCCTTTAATCACCATTGCTACCAATCATTCTGAATAATATCTATTCTGTTCTGTCTTTTAATACCGACATTGTATAGAAAGTTGTAATTTTATGCAAATTTTCAATTTCGAAGAAAAAGCACAAAATATTTTTTCTTCGATGGTTAAATGGATGGATGTACCTAATTGTTTGCTAAGGTGTGTAACACACATAAGTACACTGACCAAAGAAAAATATTCATCAAACGAATATTAATTCAAGGCAAAATGGCAGGATGATGGCCAAAAGCTACTCCAACTAAAAATAAATACTGAAACAAACCAATCTTGTTAAATTGTAAAATGACTCAAGTCGCAAATCCTATCGAATCCCTAGTCCCAAATGACCACTCAAATGCGTGGCGGGAACCGAACCCTGGACCTTCCCCTAATTAATTTAGCCGTGAACATTGACAAACGGACCGGCCGAAATAAATCTACTGCAAATATAATTAGAAGTGGACCTTTTGGGCCGAAGGAGTTTTCGCTCGTATTTTCACCAAACTGGCTTACATTATTTGGATTACTATATAGTGGCATTTGGATTATTATACAGGGTGTATCTGTGAAAATTTACACATCGCTTTAATCACGTCTTCTACCACCTAAACAATATTTAACTCTACAAAACGAAGATTAAAGTTAGCCATGGTTCAAAAATGATGCTGTCTTTTTTATAAGAGCCGCAAATAAAATGACAGATAGATAGATAATAGAATAGAATAGAATAGAATACGTTTATTTGGCACCAAAAATACTAGAAGAAAATAGAATACATGAGTGAAACAACAGCTATAGCACAGAATACTTAAAAGTACAAGGTCTATAGACAGTACAATAAGGCGGTCTTATCGCTTGTAGCGATATCTGCATCAGTTTTAAGCCATGACTAACTTTAGACGTTTTGTAATAATGGGGTAATTGTTCTACGACTTTTAATTTTTTTCGAATATTGGATTGCTTACGATGGAAATTCGCTGGGCAAGGTAGCTGCCAGTTTGCTTATAACTATACTGTATTGAGAACAAGGGGTTGTTGAAGTTGGCGCCTCTAGTATAAAAAGAATATCATATGAATAAATATATATTTTTTACAGTAATCCTCACAACACCTCATACCTACATGCACCTGACTCCGTATTAAGTAGTTTAAGCACTGTGTTATAGATAGCAAAAAACACTGGAAACAAAAGTATAAAACTGAATACATTTTTACACCCAGTTTTGTGTGTGAACACAAGTGTTCATCCCACGAATGATTGCCTAGGGTGGGGATCAAACCCTTTGGCGTATGAGGTAGGTTCACTACCAATTGTGCCATCCGGCAGTCTCTTCGTGCTATTTGCCCCACGACTATCTCCCGCGATGGACGATGAGGGAGAGTCCCAGGGGTTTTAGTCGGTAAACCTCCCGCCGTCATGCGGGGGGGGAGTCCGACATAATGCGTAACGCATTTCCCCTGGAGTAACCAAAAAAAAATCCGGCCAGTCTTAGGCAGATAAAATGAATGACTGTTTCATACAGTATGCACAAGTACATCTACTACTATTATAGTATATAGTAGTAGTATTAGCCCGTCGTGTTTGTTTCCTCGCTGAGTTATCGTCCTCCAGCCTTAGGTCCTTACCTCCGGGCGCCGAGAGGGCATCAATAGGGATGGGCACGATATTGATATCGATAGACACTGTCTGCACAAAATACATATTGACACAGAAGGCTGACTGCCACTACGAGCTAAAAATATGTCATGTACTCACGCATGCGCACTAATGGGCAAAAACGCCTTTTCGACCACATTAATCCTAACTTATGACATAAGATTATCAAACTGTCGAGGTCTATGGGCTGCGCGCTTATGTACTCATGCCGGGCAACAACCCTAGCATATGTCAACGAACTCTTCTAAATTCAAAATCAGGTCAAAGTCTAACTTCTGTGTGTAATTATTTTGTGCTGTCTGTTCGGGTTCAGTAACTTTTTTTAGTTCGGTAGTTTTAATCAGGAAAAATCAAATGACACCTAAAATGTCAAAATCCATCAAGGTTTTAAAGAGCTCCATAGCGAAAATTTCATTTCAGAAAACGGGACGGGACATCGCCTTTCATTAGTTATTTAAAATGACTGACCAGTTAGCTCTTCCAAGCTAAAAAAAATATACCTAGGTAAGAACTTATAATGAAACTGAATGAATTTCGGCAACGAAAGAAAAGTCATAGTTTGAATATTAATGAATACCTATTTTAAAATTATATGTTTATCTATTTTTTTATTTATTTATGGTTTCATTATTAATAATCTAATATCGATAATATTATATCGATACTACATCGATAGCCCTGCTAGTGTGAGGGGTTTCGGACCATTTGTCACGTCCATAGTTACGGGATATTGATTGTTATGACCGAATTTGGACGCCGTTAATGTACAGTCAACAGCCACATTATCTTTACATCTCTACTCTAATGTCTGGGTGATAAGGGTCATAATTAAATGTTTAATAAGTTTGCGACGATTGTATCCATATAGATCTACATTAGTCTTATAGATAGATAGTTATTTTTATCTAATGAGGATGCAAGGTGAGTGACCGATGTGACGTCATGGGTAGGGGATTGTTTTCCGTACTGAATATGACATGTCATGTCGAATAACTAGGGAGGGGGTAAGATTATTAATTGAGTTTTTCGTAGTTATTGAAAAAGATAAATGTAGCCAACTCTGCTTCATGACATGTTTTTTTAATTCACTAAGGTCCACTCGCGCATGTGATTGTCTTGCGAGATTACGGATTAGCGCTTGATATCGGGGGTGTTAAATTAGTTAGGCTATGGGAATAACTATCACGGAATCAATGAATTTATCTTCCACATCGGGTGCAACCAAAATCACCGACATAGCCCACCAAATTAGCAAACTGAAGTGGCAGTGGGCTGGTCACATTAGCCGCAGAACTGACAACCGTTGGAGCCGTAAAGTCCTTGAGAGGAGACCGCGACTCGGTAAGCGTAGTGTTGGACTCTCTGCGACAATATGGGATGATGACATTCGAAGGCTGGCTGGTGTGGGCTGGATGAGAGTGGCCGAAAATCGGGACGGACTCGGTGGCTTGCATTAGGGGAGACCTATGTCCAGCAGTGGACGAGTGTGGGTTGCTGATGATGATGATCGGGTGCAAGCGGACCTAAGCGCGTTTACGCTGTTAGATAAGTACACAGTACCTAAATGGTCTTTGATTACATAATCAAAGAAACACCCTTATAAAGTACCTACCTAGGGAATCACACCAACTAACTTGTGCCAATATATAATCCTTTATTAAGGCCATTATTTACTGTCACATAGAAGTTTGGGGAAGACCAGATGAGTTGGCGAATGGCATCAGTCATGGCCTGTCAGTCGCTTCTAATAAAGATTGGTGATATGTTACAACAAGAGTTGGATACAAGGAAAAGCTATTACACGGTGAATGGTTTAGTTCTAGCACTAAATATTAGACCGAGATCACAAAATAAATATTGACACAGAAGGCTGACTGCCCACTAAGAGCTAAAAATATGTCATGTACTCACGTATGCGCACTAACGGCTAAAACGCCTTTTCGACCACATTAATCCTAACTTATGACATAAGATTGTCTAACTGTCGAGGTCTATGGTAGAGGCCGCGCGCTTATGTACTCATGCCGGGCAACAACCCTAGCATATGTCAACGAACTCTTCTAAATTCAAAATCGGGTCAAAGCCTAACTTCTGTTGTGTAATTATTTTGTGCCGAGATCGTCTGTTTTTTCGCCCGCCTGCATCGCAAGGGCAGTCAACGCATAAATATACATACATAATAATGCACGCGTACGATTTCGGTGTGTTTCAGCGGGAATGATAGAGACAATCATGGGATAGACACGATACAATGATTTTAACGAACTTTACGAAATCAGGGACAGCAGATTTTCTGCTTCTACTGGTATCTGATTCTGGTCTAGGACTTCATCGGGCTAGTTGTAATTATGTACAATTAATTACCACTTTATCTAGGAAAAGTAAGACCTAAAATAATTCAGGGGAAATGGTCTTTCGTGGATCATCTTAGAGAAGTGGTGACAAGATGAACGGCAAAAAATAACTTTGTAATGTATTCATTTACAAGAGATAACCACGTTATTTATGCGGTTATTGTATTTAGAAAACTGAACCAATTACACATTTTTAAGTCTTGCCTTTGAATAATTATGTACGTAGATATTTAAAATTGTAGTCAATTTTAATCATCGAATATATTTTTTAGATTTATCACACCATCATAAAGTCGTAGTTTTCTCATACATTTTGTATCAAACAAGTTTGTTGTAAATTACAAATGGATATTGTTACGAACTGAAACTTAAAGTCTGCTACTTATTCTAAGTGAAGGCCACAATCTCTTTTCTGTTAAAATTAAGATCAAGTCCATTCTCCTTGAGTAATTTATTTAAGATTCATTGTTCTCAATGTCATAGTCAAATTAAAAAGTTTATTTTTATTAATTTTGTAATTGCAACACTTATTTATCAAACTCTGAACATATAATTGTACTCAAATTAGCGCCAAGGTTTAATCTCCAATCCATCACATATATTACAACATTATAATCAGTTTGTAAGTAGCTCTGATTAAGTAGACACAGAACGGCAACTAGAAGCAACGTGCTTCTATAGGTACATGCTGTAAAGAAGTAAACTCTTTAGCACAGTAAAGTATCAGCCTATATACAGTCCCAGGGCAAAGGCCTCCATCATAGAAATCAAGTCATCGCTACTATGACAAGATTAGGGTTAATCACCCACCACGCTTGCCTAATGCGGATTGGTGATCACAAACCCGAGCTATGTTCGAAAAATTCTTTCTATGCCGCTTCATTAGGTACAGTAGGACTACGATCAAAAGGCTTCTCAGAGACATTGACAGGGGGGCGTTGTACGACATTTTTTCTATAGGAACATGTCAAACACACTGACATTTGTAAGGGAAACGGCATAAGTTTCACCTTTGGCCGGGAGCCAAATAACCGTATGGCGACTATACTGAAGTTTTAGTGACAGGGCAAATATCAAAAATGAGAGGGTATCCGAAGTTGCACTAGCCCACTGGTTGCACATCGAATTAAGAGGATAAGGGTTTAGATAGCGCAATTGGGTATTTGACTAATATCAAAATATTGGTAAGTAAGAACCAATGGCCAACATTTTCAGTTAAAAATATAACGTCTAGCTGGTTTTGTGAGCATTCAAAGTTTCATGGGCAAGTCCATTTTTAAAGTATAAAATTAAAAAAAATAATTATATCATTGAACTACGCGTACATTTTCCAACAACTTTTATTATAAAACCATTAACTTAAACGAAACATTTGATATAGCTACCAAACAAAATTTACTAGACGCGCACACAGAAGTTTGAGTTGTGACGTCACAATTCAATAGCCATTTGTATAGAGCGTTTTTGGGCTTGCCCAAAATATGTGCTCTTAAAGTTGTGATATCTCAGGTGATTCAAATGAGAATTAAGTGATTCTTTCAACGAAGTTTCTTAAATTGAGGCGTCTTTTGATTAAACACATAAAAAAATTTTAGTCAAGTACCCAATTGTGTTTGCGCACACACTTAGGCACTATAACACATCTTGCGTACGTGGCTGACCGTTAAGTTCGGCCACGGTAGCCGGATCGGTTGGATATTGTTATTACATTAGAGCTTGTTTTCTACATATCACTCTGTTTCACTCACGTTGCAGAAGCTAAAATTCTAATAAACTATTATCTAATAAACTATATTAATACCAAACAAGTAATTATACCGATCGTGCCTATAAAAATTAAGATACTAAAGACGCGGAGTAGTTACGAAACATCCAATATGAAATGAAAGAGCGTATTATTGGTGCTTTATAGAGATGCGCCGAATATTCGGTTGGTATTCGGTATTCGGCATATTCGGCACTTTTTCCACTATTCGTATTCGGCCGAATTATTCGGTTTTAGTGCCGGTATTCGGTTAGAGTATTCGGTTAGAGTATTTCTATTTTCCTGGCTATATAACATGGAATTTAAAAGGACAAGTTTCGTTATGTAAGAGTTATGTTTTTTGTAAATTAAATAAAACTGGCGAGGAATGTGTTAAAAAGCTTATAAATGAAATCAATTAAACTTGAAATCAAACATATTTATTTCCTACCCTATAGTATGTACTAAAAAAAAAACCTAATTCATTATTGTAAGCCAAATCAATCAATATTAATTTTACTATTTATTATTAAACTAAAAAATATTTTTAAATTTAAATAAATAATAATTATAAAGTTTTGTTTTTCGACCTCAGATCAAAATTTTAATTTTTTTCATAAAAAACACTTACCTATGTACAGTTGTGGTCATATAATTAAGAACGATTTGAAGTTCTAGGAGTTGTTTTATTTAAATCGTGTCTTACGTAGAGATGTGTACCTTTAGAAAAGCAACTAGTTCTGTTATAAAATAGCCCTATTAATAGAGCAACGTGGCTTAGGAATAAGAATAAAATAGTTTTTTTTTAATTGCCAATTTATCTTATTTTATCAAAGTAACACATTCATATAGTACTGAAGCTGGACAAATAATTAAGAACGATTTACTAAACTGCTCGGCAATTGTTTTGTATGACTCTTGAGTTAAAAAAAATACATCAATATGTAGCGTGGATATTTTAAAAGGCATTTTAATACAATTGTAACAAAAATTAATAGTTGATAGCATATCCACGGCTTTTAATTACTGCTTTACACCGGCGAGGCATTGATTCTATTAATTTTTGACATTTCGCAAGAGAAATAGAGTTCCATTCCTCTAAAAACACGTCGTACAGCTCTCTTTAATTTCCACACTGTGTATTTGACACCTTTTTTTTATTTCGAACCACAAATTCTCTATTGGGTTCAGATCTGGGCTGTTAGCTGGCCAGTCTAGGACAGAAACTGATTGCGCTGTTAGAAAATCCTGTACAGTGCGTGCAGTGTGCTTTGGATCATTGTCATGCTGGAATGTCCAGATAACCGGGAGAACGTCTTCAGCATAAGGTAACATTGTTTCTTCCAGTATATTTTTGTATTGGAACTGATCCATGTTACCTTCTATCAACTTTACAGGTCCAACACCATGTCCAGAAAAGCACCTCCAAATTTTCACATTTCCCCCACCGTTCTTTAAAGTAACTTTCGTATACTTAGGGTCGAATGCTGCATTCGGGGGACGTCTTACATATCGTTTTCCATTAGAACATACTCTGTTTATTTTCGTCTCTTCAGAAAAAAGTACATTTTTCCACTGTCGCACTGTCCAGTTTTCATACTTTCTAGCAAATGCAAGCCGGGCTTGCCTGTGGCAAAGTTTTAACATGGGTACCTTTCTTGCTACCCTACCGTGCAGTTTTTTTTCTACTAAACGTCTTCGAATAGTGCGTGCTGAAATTGCTGAAGGGTTATTTTCACCAAAATACTCTTTTCTCAGCTCATTAGACCCTTTAAAAGAATTTTGTTTTGCCATACGAACGATGTTTCGGTCATCTTGTTTTTCTCTTTAAAGTAGTTTGATACGTAGCATAAGGCTTTACAGCATGGAAAACCATCATTATTGAACATTGAAGATGGTCGGCTATCTTTTTGTAAGACCAATCCTTCCGACGGAGTTTTATTATTACTTCCCTTGTAGATTTATCACAACTTTTATATTTTCCCATTGTTTTTTCATAAAAAGCAATCACTTTTAATCTTTTACAGCACTTATCAGCGCCAAATTATCCAAACAATAACAAATCCACTGAGTTTTCTCTATTTAAATTTGAACGAAGTCATAAACTATTTTAGCGTTCTTAATTACGTGACCAGCTAGTAAATAGAAGTACTATGCTTAAAAGTAGTGTAAAAAGTTTGTCTATTTATTTTTAATCTAATCATGTGTGTCAATGAATACAGTGGTGTTATGCAAAGGTTTTACGATACCGAGAGAAATAAAAAAAAAATGCATGCAACGATTTTTTCGTCTTAGTTTTTAAAAATCTTCCCCTTATAATAGCGTTCTTAATTATATGACCACCACTGTATGTGGCAAATTATTAAAATAAAAATATGAATCAACAATAAATAATTTTATTAAGTTATTTAATGATAAAAAAATTTATTTTTGTTACTTATTGATATTCTTTGCTATTTATTCTTAAGTAGGTGATCTTAAAAATCATCCAAGAGTCCAGGTGGTACTCGATCTTTCACATACCACCACCCACTGCATACCAGAACAGCCACCGGTATTGGGAGGGTTGTGGGTTCGAGTCCCATTTGAACCCTGCGACGATTTCATTAAGTGCATTATTTACTTAAACGACACTATAACAGAGATACGTTAAGAAAATTTCTGACACGGAAGGAATAAACACTTAAGTTATATCTCAGTACGAATTGGGTATTTGACAAAAAATTTTTTGTGTTTCATCAAAAGACGCCTCAATTTAAGAAACATCGTTGAAAGAATAACTTGATTCTCATTTGAATTACCTGAGATATCACAACTTTAAGAGCACATATTTTGGGCAAGCCCAAAAACGCTCTATACAAATAGCTATTGAGTTGTGACGTCACAACTCAAACTTCTGTATGCGCGTCTAGTAAATTTTGTTTGGTAGCTATATCAAATGTTTTCGTTTAAGTAAATGGTTTCATAAAAAAAGTTGGAGGAAAATGTACGGGTAGTTCAATGATATAATTATTTTTTAAAAATTTTATACTTTAAAAATGGACTTGCCCATGAAACTTTGAATGCTCACAAAAACAGGTAGACGTTATGTTTTTAACTGAAAATGTTGGCCATTAGTTCTTATTTACCAATATTTTGATAGAGTATCAATCTTTTTTACTATATCGAGATTAGTCAAATACCCAATTGACTTAAGTGCTTTTTGGTCACCGTATCTAGTATAGAAGAGAGATCGGAAACAAAATAGAAAATGGTAAACCGAATAATTCGGCCGAATATCCGGTTCGGTAAAGATTGAACCGAATATTATTCGGTATTCGGTTATTCGGTGAAACCACTATTCGGCGCATCACTAGTGCTTTACATAATTTTACTATTCAAGAGTAAACCCTATTTGTGGATTAATAAGAATCATAAGACGGCAGCTGTTTGAGTCGAATTGTTAGCACGTGTTGTAGTTACTTATACCGAAAACAAAAATTTGAAGTCTTCATCGCTCCATGCATTATCCATTGCGCGCTCTGTATACGAATGTTAAAAGCATCTCAAGATGAGGCAGAGACGATGTATGAAGAATTCATTGTCGTGTGAATGGGGTTGTGCGAAGTATGAGTGGATATAGTAATTACAACACCAGATGCCGACCAATCGGGCGTCGATATGCTACTGAAACTGTCATTGCGCAACGATTCTTATGGCATGTTTCACAATATAAAAATAAAGCGTCACATACCTACTTATGCCACAAATGGTTTTGAAGATAAAAGTAGCGACTTTAATCAGTCAAACTCATGGACGTAAAGGGACATATAACGCTATTTGACAGTCATGAAACGCAACAATAGTGTTTATGTTAGCAATAAATCGCTAAAAATTTAAAGCTATATTATGTACCTTACTTATGTGGAACTTATCCGTATATTGTTTGACGACCCGTTTGGTTCAGTGGTAGTGAAGGCTGCGTCTGGGCCTAGGGTTGCGGGTTTGATCATCTTGATAATTGTCCTCATTATATAAATAAAAGAAGTCCAATTAGAATTTAACCCGGCGCGATTGAGGTCAGGTATGTCATACCCACCCATTTATATAATCTAGAATATTGCTTAATTGCGCGATTACTGGAATTCGGCTGTCTCGGTAGCTGGGGGGGTGGTACGGGGAATTATTTGACGCGCCAGTAGCAGTGCTGCGCCGGCGACGAAGTGAACTACACGTGCGCAAACACACTGCGGGTACGTAATACCCAAAGACTGCTACGAAAAAAGAATACTTTTAGAGAATGACGAAAAAAACGACTGTTTTGTTTTTATAGAAATATAAATATGTTAATAACTAGAACAGGGTTATTTTACTACACTATCCTACTTTTCATAATAATTATAACAATACACTTATAAGTATTTTTAAAGTAATTTTCATCATGTAAATAAACAATTCTATATTAGGGTATGTCATACCCACCTCACAGTTAGTTTAATAATTTTTCACCTCATTCACGCGGGGTTAAAACTCTGGATTCGACTTCAAAGTCGAGTACACGAGAATTGCTCTACTGAATTGAACCAAATGCGTGACACTTAACACGGATAGTCCAGCACCGTAATAGCGAGTTACTTACCGTCATCCATCATTGTAAGTAATAACCGACGCCGGGACAAAAGGTTAGCGGGCGACCATTTGTAAACTTAATGATCTGGTTCGATTTGTGAATCGCTCACGAGGTAATTAGGGGCGTGTCGTTTATTATTTGTGGGGTTTAAAATTTGTGGTCTGAAAGAAAAATGGAAGTATAAGCATAACGTCATAACTTATCTGTAACTGTCATTGATTGAGAGGGCACTCACTAAGGATAATACGCACTCGAAGTGCGAGCAATCCCAGATATCACTTTTTGCCAAACCGTGTCGTAAGTGCGTGGAACAATCTTCCTGAAACTGTGAAAAGTGCTCCTACAGTAAACTCTTTTAAAAATAGACTGGACAGTTTAACTTACAAACAGAATACACAAGTGCAGTGATATACACGCATCAGCATTTTTGCTGCTAATGTATTAATAAATAATATTAATATTAATCTTTCATTGGATTGAGCATCGAATCGGATGCTGTGATGGGTAGTGGAAGAAATCGCAACGGCTGATGGAATTCAATCAAAAGTCAAATTTGGCATTTAGTTTAGTGGTTTGACCAACCATTACCAATGGCGATTAATACTCATTAGCTACATTTTGATAAAAGATAAAAAAAAATCATCTCCAACCATGGGGGAGCCACGCTTCGGCATGAATACGCCGGCTCGACCGGAGTGATATAACACGAGAGACCGCGTGCAGCAGCGCCTGCGCTGTGTTCGTCCAGTGAGTGAGGTTACCGGAGGCCCAATTTGGGGAAAGGGGGTTAAAGATTGGCAGCGCATTTGTGACTACTGGTGTTGCAGGTGTCTAAGGGCGGCGGCAATCGCTTTCCATTAGGTGATCCGTCTGCTCGTCTGCCACCTATCACATAAAAGTTCAGCTCGCAAAATTTTCCGTGAAGATTTCCTCACGATGTTTACCCTCCCAATCGAACTATTGGTAGAAATGTGCTCATAGATTTTATTAATACACTAACAAATCTCGGTGATCATCGTAAATGTCGTCTTGTAAAATATCTTTCAACACCTTTGATCATTCGGTAGCAAATAAATCCATTTCTTTCCCCAACTATTTAAGTGATCTTTGTCTCAAACGGAATTCTTTGGAAATGACGAGTTAAGACTAATTTTAGTCAACTACAGGAGACCGCGACTCGAAACAAATGTTACATCACAATGTTAGTAATACCTAGTCAACGAGGAACATTTGGCTGCAGCTTCAATTCTGTTAACTCTTATTTCTAGTAAAATAGAGTTTGAAATTGCATTAGAACGTCCAGATTTTCTGAGACGCAACATTTGGTACGATTTTTGGTATTGCTTATTGTCACTAAATTCTCCGTTCTATGTTGTAAGTGTTATGGTTGAAATTGGGATGTGTTGCTTCAAGATTTTGATGGATGGGAGTGACAAAGCACAGTTCTCAGTTAAGACAAGTATGTATGGGTTTAAGTGTCTATAAATTAATAGTGTGGAATGACATAATGAGGTGTTTCGTGTGTTGTTATAATTGGATATTAGTTAGGTAATGTCTGTTTTTGTTTGAGTCTTTCTTTAGTATGGAAAATTGACTGTTTCGGTTGCGCAGTGACATGTGCGTCGCATTTCAGGGGACTTGAGTTCGATCCTGGGTTGTGTTAATTAATAAACTTTTTATTTGCCAGAAACACAGTTACTTAAAGTTGTTGAGAAATTCTCATTTATCAGTAAAATTTGGATGTCTTGTACCCCCATGCCTAAGTCACATTAAGCCACTACTGCAGCCAGAAGCATAAAATAAAGAATTGATCGTCTGCAGTAATTAGGCATGCAATCTCCATTTCTTTATCAAATTTCTGTGGGGCATCAAATAGCACCTACAAGGAGGGATCAGACTTAAGACCAATGGCTTATTATTGTGACTTAGGCACGGGGGTACACTTAGTTATTAGTGTCAACCTATATACCCCACAGCAGGGCAAAAGCTACATCATTGAAATCAAGTCATCGATATTATCATGGGCTTAATTACCGCGCTTGTCTAACGCAGATTAGTGATCACAAACCTAAGCTATTTGACAATTTAGAAATCTGTGATTGAATCTCGATCTGAGAATTGAACCCAGAACGCACAACCCCGACGTGATCTCCTCGATCAGTCTGGTAACACCCTGGCAGCCCTGGATTAAGATTCAGGCTACTTTACTGAAAATACGGGGACACGCCACGATGACGAGGTTAAAAAAACTGCCCCTTCATAAGAAAATTATAATAACCAGTGAAAACAAAACCTTAAACAATCCTGGCACTAAACCAAAATTGTTTTGTAAGAAAGTAATTATGACACATTACAAGTGTTTCAATTTTGAAATGAGTCACCGTTCACTCTTTTCGGACACAAAGACAGAATGACCCGATTCCTGAGGAGTGATTCAGACTACGATTACGATACGATGTTTGCGTTTCGCTTTCAACTATTAGATTAGTCATGGTAAAAAATAATTGACGACTTTTTGAAATCATTGGTTAATTTTCATTAACGTCAGGGTTGCCACATGCATCCCACACATTGTTTACTTTTTTATGTGATAGGTGACAGACGAGCAGATGATCACCTGATGGTAAGCGATTGCCACCGCTCATAGACACCTGCAACACCAGTAGAGTCACAAGTAGGTACGTTGCCAAAATTTAACTTCCTGTCGTCCTTGGGTCTCCGGTACCCTCACTTACTCAACAAAACACAGCGCAGCGTTGCTTCACTAAATTTTCAGGTAGATAAGCAATTTCAGGTGTATAAGAAGATATCTAGAAGATACTCGTACTACAAAATTAAAGTTGCAAGTTTTCACCCCAACATACATACATTGCAAATTAAATAAAAGCTTTGGCCGATCACATACACTCGGAATTACGTTTCGTTATTTGGCATTTTCGAAATTCGAACCAAATTGCTATAGATTAAAATTGAAAACAAAATGTAGTGACGGAATTTTCGAAATTAAAAAAAAAATCAAAAGCGCACTTTTTACAAACGCTTTCAGTATGAAATTGTATACCTAGAGAATTATTCTGATCGAAGCATAAATCCAAAATATTCGTTAAAAATATTAAAGTTTCACAAAACCCGCATGTTAGTAAAAACAATACGTGAGACTGCAAAATGGCGAGTTGTATTGAATGTCTGGCGCGCCATATTCAATGGTCATTCAATAGAACCTTTGATGGCAAATCAAAAATGCCATTCAAGCTGGACCGATATTTGCCATCGTTAGTGGAAACTTTTAGACGGATGAAACAATGGTGTGGAGTTAAAATATACATTTCAGAGGCAGATTTTAAACGGCCATATTTTTAATGTTTTGACGTAATATCGGAGTTCTAGGTCCGATTCGAACGAGTAAAATATACTCTCAAAATGTATCGATCACAAACTATGTTCGAAAAATTTCGAAAATATCTCTGGTTTATGATCACCAATCCGCAATAGACAAGCGTGGTGATAAAACCTCATCCCATCATTGTAGCGATGACTTGATTTCTATGATGGAGACCATGCCCTGTTGTGGGACAGTTATAGGTTTATATCTTACTTAAAAATAAAGGCGTAAAGCAGCACTTGGTTCGTCTAGTGAGTCAGGGTACCAAAAGCCCAATTGGGGGAAAGGGGGTTAAAGGTTGGCGACACACTTATGGCTGTACTGTTGTTGCAGGTGTCTATGGGTGGAGGCAATCGCTTTTCATCAAAAGGTTTTTGTTTACACTAACGCTTTCGGAGACTTGTCGAATCGACCTATTCATGCCGAAGTGTACCTCTCCTGGACAAGTTTCTCATTATTATCGTTACCCTGTCGATACAAGTCGAACACAAACACCTCGTCACGGTAACAGGAAAGAAATAAGTGTACAATTTTTAACGAACTCACTCGTACGAACAAAGTTAGAGAGCTGTTGAATGCGATTGTTTGAAGCACGCGGCTCTCCTCGCCTAGATGCAGCCTTATTTATTTTAATAGATAATAATAATAAATAAATTCACACAACATCTCATACATTGACCTGACTCCGTATTTAGTAGCTTAAGCATTTGTGTTACAGATAGGTATCAGACTACGGAGGATCACAAAATATATGGTACCTAATCAATGTTGGCGACTGGCTGTAGTGCAACCTTATTTTTAAGATGGGAAAATATAATATAGACAGTAAAAGCGTGTCTAGCCAACGTTCAAAAAAACATATGCGACTGAGCGAACAAGGGTAATATTACTATTACACCCACAAGCGACTTTTAACCCCATCATAACTTGAAAACTATTACACTCAAACTTGTAAAATTGGGCATATTATGTAATGAAATGTGCAAGATTATTTATTACATTTTTAAATTTCATGAGATACCTCTGATAGATATTTACGTATTATTGTCCAAAAATCGTCATTTTTATCAATTATAGATAGACGAAAATTATTTCCTTGTTCCAGGTGACCTAGAAAGTTGAAATTTGCATACATTTAGGTAGTTACTATTGAGATGTGTTTGTTTTGTTTTGGGTGGATGTTTCGATTTTTATTAAGAACCTAATAGTTTTACCTCACTCAAACAAAACAAACACGTCACAATATTAGAGGAATCTGTGTACATATTCAATTTGAAACCTTTTTTTACTTTTAAAGTTTTAATCGTCAGGAGCAGTCATCAAATTTATTCTTAATCTTAAAATTGACTGACTGACTGGCCGGATGGCGCTTTAGGTCGTGACCCTGCCTCATACACTAAACGTTGTGGGTTGTCTATGGGTATGGTATCTTATAGCGCATAGGAAATTTCCGTCCGTCAATTTTCAGCCCCCGTCCCCCTTTGGCCAATTAATGAGGCACACCTCGAGCTTGTGATCAAAGTTTAATTGTGACGTCACCCGCTGATGTCGTCATCGCGGATTACTATACCCGAAGGGGTGTGAGCGGAGGTATCGATAATTTTCACAAAAACGTTTCGATATGCATCAGTGTTTTTTTTTTCAATATCTTATTTTTATATTTTAAATACTCGGTTTCTTTGCTTTTTCTTATATTAGATAATTTTTATAGGTATAAGAACGATTAAAAAATTGCTCCATTTAAGGGAAGAAAAAATTACTCTCTTTCCAAAGCGGTGGCAAAGGGTGTACCGTTGTTTAAAGATTACCTTACTATATTTCAGGGTGAATACAGTGTTTGATGATGATAAATATAATGTTTAAGGTATAAAGTGGAAGTTATTTTTAGAGGCAGAGCAATAATAAAGAGCAACTGAATAATACCACGTTCTACACGTCGTTCGTGATTCTATGCAAATTAAATACTTTGACTTTGACGTCCTCACGAAAAACCGGTGTTAAACAACTCCCTGTGTTTCGTCGAGTGAGAGAGGATGCCGAAGGTCCACTTGGGAGAAAAGGGGGGTTAAAGGTTGACAACCCATTAGTGACTCTACTGGTGTTGCAGGTATCTAAGGCCTGCGGCAATCGCTAACCATCAAGTGATATGTCTGCTCATCTTCCGCCTATCACATAAAAAAAATCTTATCGATAACTCGCTTAAAAATGCTTTTTACCATTCCTATCACTAAACTCAGAGATAATCGCCTGCCAAGTCAAGTACACGAGTTCAAAAGCGCCCCTCTAATTTGTGATGAGGTATTAATTATCGTTAAATGAACCAGACATTGCACATCAATTGAGTGCCCTCTCACTGAGGAACTGGCTGTTTTGTATATTGACGGGTACAGTCAGCCACACGTCAGGTTACAACCTGACAAATTTCCTCAATGGAAATTCAACCTAATGTGTATGACTGTAAGATGAGATTCGACTGAAGAAGTTTGACAGTTTTGTATACTTTGATGTGTGGTTGTATGTATCATTCACAACAGTGCAAAGGGAGCCATAATAGCTTAGTGGATAATAACTTGCGCGACTTTTTTTTTCACTCCAGTCCCATTGCCTTGGTGTAGTGGTTTAATTATCTGGCCGAGATTATGGGGTCTTGACGTTTGAATAAGCCTAATCCCATCATAGTAGCGATGACTTCATTTCTACGATGCATGCCCTGCACTGGATACAGTTTATACTCTAGTTCCATCATTAGCACAAATAGGTATACTTCCTACCTGTCGTACCTACTAAGAGACGTTAATAAACCTCACTTAAGTAAAAATATTAACTTTTATTTTGATAGACGTTAAAACTATCTACAATTAAGATAATGACGTCTTTGAGCGCAGCAGTAAGATTTTCATAAACAGTAGCGCTACCATGAGTTTACAGTGACAGAACTCGCTAGCGTCTGCGTAAAAAAAATGTATGAAAAAGTGTACAGCGCCTCTAGCGGTCACTTGAGAAACTAAAATCTGTAGTATCGAGTTGTCAAATTGAAACGTATTCGCTAGCGAGTAGCGTTTACGTAGCGCTACGAGTTGACATTGAAAACTGACATAACGTAAACTATTGCTCTGTCTCTTTCAAATGCATCACAATGAAAGAGACAAAGCGATAGTTTTCGATAGCTTTCAGCGTAAACATAACGCCACTCGCTATCGAGCTAACGCTAGCCAGGTTTACGTGTTCAAACGAAATCTATTCGACGCCCGTTTACTCGCTATCGACTGTAGTAACGTTACGTTACTTTTCGATGCCAACTCATGGTAGCGCTACTGTACTTTTAGTAAAAAATATGTCTACTATTATTTTGCCTGCTATTTCTAAATTTTGAAGAGAACTCATAATTCAATCAGTTAATACTTATTGCTTTTCGTAACAGGGCAATAGCAATTAGAGCATCCCCCAGTATCGCGGCCGAAGGCCCACAAATATTATAACAATGGACGACGTTACGCCTTAGGGCTACTATCCACTTACTATGTACAGATCTTCTTCTTCTTGAAGTACCGCTTTATTACTGATCACTTCGCTTCGGGACCGTAATTCAGAAACGAACCAATAGATGGCGCTGTGCTCAATTACATCGCGCAAGCGTTTTGTGTTTTCGGTTTACCTATAAGCCTTGTCGTTGTCTATAGAAGTTATCTTTTTATAAATAGTATAGATATAGATAGAGGTTCGCCCTCATTGCGGTTCGGGACAGTAGTTCAATAATGAACTAATAGATGGCGCTGGGTATCGATTACATCGCGCTAGCCTTTCGCGTTTTCAGTTAACCTATAAGCCATGTCGTTGTCTATAGAAGTTATCTCTTTATAAAAAGTATAGAGAAGAAGAAGATAGAAAATTGGCCATCAGCTCTTTAAATCGTGGCTCATCCATGGCAAGCCTAAAAAGTTGTTCGGCGGATTTAATGCCAGTCCAATGTCGAATGTTAAATGCCAGACAATCACACCAATCAAACTGGTCTCAAACTAAGGCAACCCTGAACTATGAGTACCAGGTGACGATAATTAACTGGGGCCGTCAACCCAGAATACCCAAACCCAAGAAAATTAGAATAATATGTAGTTTCCTAAATTGACTTGACCGGGAATCGAAATCTTTCGCGCTTCGGGCGAAAGCCTTTGCTACTGCGCCATCGACTATGTAGATACAGATAGGTACACATAACTGTGACTATGACTTAGGATTCAAATGAAAAGTGTAGTTACTCTTTCTTAAAACACGGCAACGTATCAGCGATTTTTCTGATCTCGCAGATGTCAATTTGCGGCGGTGATTACTTGCCTACCAGCAGGTGACCCGCTTGCTCGTTTGCCACCTCTTGTATAAAAAAACAGAAACTATATAACTATATTTTTTTTCAATGATAGATAGCAGACAAGCAGATGGTTCACCTGATGGTTAAGCGATTGCCGCCGCCCATAGACACCTGCAACACCAGTAGAGTCACAAGTGTGCTGCCATCCATTAATTGCCCCTTCCCCCTAATTGGGCCTCCGATACCCAACATTCACTAGGCGAAACACAGCACAGATACTGCTTCACGCCGGTTTTATGTGTGCTATCACTCCGGTCGAGCCGGCTCAGTCATGCCGAAGAGTGGATCTTACACGATTCGCACACATACACCACCTACCACACACACACACACACAGTGCCCACATGCAAATGCAATACCTTTAAAACGAAATGAAGCAAATAGAAAGCTATACTCGTACTATATCGCAGTCAATAGACACTACACCTTAGCCTTGCATTTCTTCCAGTCTTGAAGGGCCGAGTTCTATGTTTCTTGTTGATAACTTTCGTCCTAATTTAATTTCAACTTAACAATAACCTTTTAGGAAAGTTTATATTCCATTGGCCCAAGGGGTCGTTCCGTTTTCTTAATGAGAGTTATTTTTGCTCCATTCATTTTAATTTTCAACAAAGGTTTAAGGTTTATTATTTTTGCAATATTACCACAGTTTTTGGGGGAGGGAGATGATGTAATTGTTTTCAATGAGGAAGGGCTCAAATTAAAAAATAATCTAGTCTAATTTGCGGACTCTCCCATCCAGGGTTAAATGTTTAGAAAAAAAGAGATAAATATTATTTAGCAATTCGGTATCCACGTCCAAGTTTGTTTCAATATATGTAAGTACCACGGTCGTATAGGAAAGAGTAAAGTACCTACCTCATTTACCTAGCAACTTCAATTTGGAATTTCGTTCGTATTTCCGTTTAAAAATACATAATACACTCCAATTTTATTTAATACTAGTGGCCCGCCCTCACTTCGCTTCGGGACCGTAATTCAGGAATGAACCGATAGATGGCGCTGTGTCCAATTACATCGCGCAAGCGTTTCGTGTTTTCAGTTTACCTATGAGCCTTGTAGTTGTCCATAGAAGCTATATCTTTTAAAATAGTATAGAAGAAGTATAGATAGATTTTAAATAATATAAGTAGGTATAGTAGTGAGCTTGGTCTTTATAACGATGTGTATGAACTATTTTGCTAAATTTCATAATTTAAGGGTAGATGCTGTGGAATAAGTGTAAGAGAAAGATAGGTACTTAACTAATCACACGATATTACACAAAAAAATAGCACAGGCACAAAGTGACAAAAGATTATGTTCCTACTTAAATAATATCTAAATAACTAACGTATTTTTTACTAACCTTGAACATAAATTGGCGGTTTTTGGCACAGCCCGTTGCACACACATTCACTTTAAAATACATTTCGTACACAAACACTTAAAATTAAAACTTTCACTGAAATCACTTAATGTTGCTTCAAAAAATAGTTTAAACAACAACCTGCAAGGTGGAAAGATTGTATGTACCTACAATATGAAAATTCAAAATACCCTCTCTGCCAGGGATATAGCAATCACGAACTAATATCGCCAATCTAAACCTACCTATTCAAAGTATCATAACGCCAATGGGTTATGGAAGTATTTTTTTACTTAGGCCACAGAATACTTAATAGTACAAGTACAGAATGCCCACTTCTAAAAACCGTTTATAGAAAATAAAGGGCCTGAGCCTTTATTTTTACCATAACATAAAGTTGAAATTGCGGCCGCCCAGCGTTCAACACTACAATTATTCATACCTAGAAGTGCGTTCTCTTTCTATCGCACGCAACTGTCGCGCATGCGTCGCCGCTCGCTCGTGATTTTCTACTGACTGGCCCCTCCGGAGGGGACGCCGCATGTACTTGCAAGTTTGAAACTACACGCGGAGTGGGACAGGCCTGCTTAGGCTAACTAGGATTGGCAAATCTTTGTCGTATAATACAACCTTCACACAACGTTTTAAACGCTCGGGGCGGCTTAATGAGCCAGTATCTTTTTAGTCTGTGGATGCGCCCCAATGATTATTCCTCCCAAATCAGTAAATCATTTTCGTGTTCTATTTTCAAATGCGAACAGCAGTCCAATTTCGAAAGAAAGTTATTTTTCTAAATTATTTTTTTATCTATGGTCGTTCATTTACGTGTGCTTACGCATGCCGTATCACGCATATCGTTACGTATAACGCTAATGTCGCAGGTAGGTGAGTATTTTCGGTGAGTAGGATAGGCCAATGATAATGGGCAATTTCGGATAATGGCCGCAATATGACCAGGTGCACAGCCGCTGGTCAAAGTGGATAGCAAAGATGAATTATTATTGTGTGAGTGTTGGATGGAGGCCTTTTATAGCCAGAATACCAAAATACCAGCGCTGCTGCGGCACCGCAGATAATAGATAAACGTTCTGTATGGACTTAAATTGAATAAAGAATATTTCATTCATTTCAATGCCGTAGCAGCAAATGCAGAGGTCGGGACCTGATTGACCTCACACAAACATACATATATACCTACTACCTAATAACATACTTACGTTCTTTCCCCTTGTATATTCATTCTCACTGTATGTGTTATATTTTGTATTTTGTGATGGTCAATAAATGTATTTCTTTTTTCTTTCTTCTTCTTTCTTTTATATGGAAAAATTGATTTTGTTTCGCCGACTGACCTAATGGCGAGTGGTGGATGACGTAAGTTTGTATGAAAAATACGCTATGCGCCGCTGAGTGTATTTATTTCCCCAAAAAATAGTCAATGTCTTATAGGTAAGTCTAGTTAATATCACAATGAATAGAATAGAATAAAAAATATTTATTCAGCAACAATCGTTAATAACATTTAAATCTTAAACTAAAACAATGCACAAGTTTTGCTTAAAATAGCATGCACATTTGAATATTTTTATCCAAAATTTCATAAAACGTAATTGCATTATCTGATCTTATCTAAAGTTAGGAACTTATTATTAAAACAATACAAAGGTAAAACTAATTCATTAGAGTTAAATATGACAAATAGGCCGACATTCCCGGTAGGCCGGCCTATGTATCGCTGGAAACACGTCGTCGAAAATGATCTGCGAGAACTTCAGGTGACTGGCGACGTAGTGCAGGATCGACCAAAGTGGCGTTCTCTTGTCGGAGGCCAAGACTCGTTTCGGGTTGCTGAAACAGTTGAGTAAGTAAATAAGAAGTTTATTTAATGTTTAATCCTTATCTTTACTAATGTTATAAATGCGAAAGTAACACTGTCTGTCTGTCTATTCCTCTTTTGAATGAAATTTGATAGACAGATGGTTTAGACCCTGAGAAAGAACATTAGGCTACTTTTTATTGCGAAATGTTAAAAGGGTTTTTTATGTGATAGGTGCGGACAAAGTCGCGGGTAACAGATAGTTTTCCTATAAAATCTCAATGCAAGGGTCCTCTCCCACCAGCGCGTACGCCTGCGACACAAACGTAGAAGCGTAGATCAGTGTAATATACCGACTGACATAATAATCCCGTTTAATAGAGCGGAACACATTGATCTATCTATTATTGTGTCCAAGATACTTGAGAGTCACTTACCGCCGTAGAGGATAATTGTGATACAAACGATTACTGGTAGATATATTGACTAATTTGAAAGCATAGACAGAGTTTGAATAAATTAAGCTGCACTTTCGTAGTCATACATCTTTGGATTACCATTATAAACGCCGTTGGAAATTAAATTAGAAAATAGTAGTTCAATTCCGAGCTACGTAACTTAAGCACTTGTGTTACAGATATCAGACATCAGACGATCACAAAATCTTGAATACATAATATGTAAGTATATGTAACACCCAGACATTGAATAAATATTATAACATCTTATATACTGCATGTTATGCAAACAAATAATCTGAATCTGAATCAAACACAAGTGTTTGTCACACGATTGTACGTCTAGGGTGGGGATCGAACCCACGACCCTTGGCATATGAGATTGGCATGAGAGATTTTTTGTTTTTTTTTTTGTTTGTGATCCGCATTAGGCAAGCGTGGTTGAGCCTAATCCCATCATAGTAGTGATAGCATAGTGTCTATGTTGGAGGAGGCCTTTGCCCTGCAGTGGGAGAATATAGGCTGATACTTTTTTTATCTTTTCAATTCACCTAATGAAAACGTATACAATAAAAAACTAAAACAAACGCCAATAAATCCCTCTCACCAGCACCCACCACAAAAAGCATATTCATAAACCGTTTCAGAATGTGCGCGTATTTTAAAAGAGCGAGTGCGAGCGACGCCGGCGGCGGAGGCTAGTCGCCCATAAATCTCCCGCGGGAGGTATCCCTCAATGCGCACCAGTTTTCGACCGCACCAAATTATAACGCACCAGCTATGAAAACAGAGCCAGTGAAGAGGTTCGAAAGCAATAAAATGGATTAATAAAAATCTGACTTACTTCTCTAGATATTGTTCACTTGATAGTGTATAAATAGTATGACTACTATGAATACGAATCACCACATGAAAACGCAGGGCTTAACTAATACTGCATAAATTTTAAGAGAATGAATGAATTAACGAATACCGTTTTGTACCATTGAAGGATCAAGAGAAATAAATATTATGAGCAGTAAAAACTATTACATAAATCAGCAAAATAAGTCATTGGTCAGCAAATGTTTATTGCTGCTGCAGTTTAGGGATTGCTGACCAATTATTTATTTTTGCGGAACAATTATATTAATTGAGTAGATTAAATCAGCTTTTTTTTTTTTTGCTGACTTGTTAAATAATACTCACCAGAAAACCCATAGTACTTACCTGTGCTACTTGTGACGCCGTTGGTGTGGCGGGTACATGAGCAACGTCAGTTACTTAGGTACTCTATTGAATTAGTAACTCAATTAATACGTCTGCTTGTCTACCTTGTATTTCATAAACAAAATATCTTGCTGATCATACGACGTCTGCTCGCAAATGAATTTGTTTTCTTTTTCAATCGCATGTGATAAACTCGACATCTTCATAAGTCGTATTCATCGGATTGTCACTTTCATTACATACCTGAGCTTTTGATGTAGATCCAGGAATTTGGTGCACCAATTTGGTGCGGTTGAAAATTGGTGCGCGTCGAGGAATACCTCATAAATCTTCCGTCGGATGCGCTTCGCCTTCACGCTAGTACACACAGACGGACGAGAATATTTTACATGTATAGAGTTTGGGTTTCATAATGTACATAAAGTGGTGTTTAAAATATTAAACTCACTACGTACGGATCAGAAAATCAGTGTTTTTAGGACTTTTTTTATTTATTTGATAGGTGGCATATGAGCAGACAGATCACCTGATGGTTAGCGATTGCCGCCGCCCATAGACACCAGCAACACCAGCAAAGAAGGGCTTCAATACCCTCACTTACTCTACAAAACAGCGCAGTAGCCTTACCATGAGTTTGAAATACTATCCTCGCTATCGAAAACTATCGCTTTGTCTCTTTCATTGTGATGCATTTGAACGAGACAGAGCAATAGTTTACGTTATGTTACTTTTAGATGTTAACTCATGGTAGCGCTATAGATGCTGCTTCACGCCGGTCTTCTGCAAGGCCGTGGTATTCTCCGATCGAGTTGGCCCATTCATGCCAAAGCGTGGCTCTCCCACGGTAAACATACATACTCGTATATGCCAGCAAATATAGTCACCAGTCAGTCAATCAGGGGCCTTGTGTTGCGAGCGTTTATGTGCGACGGCCATTGCTTACTGTTAGGTGATCCGTCCACCCTCTGCCACTTATCACATACAAAAACCTATCTAAGTTAAGAAACTTATTCTGGGGTAAAGAATAACTAACCTTTTATGCATCATCATCGTTTGAATTATTATCTCACAAGATAGGCCCGTTACTTATATACAGCTGTTGTTTACACCTTAACCCCTTACAACCCCCTTCCTGCGATAAAAAGTAGCTTATATTCTTTCTCAGGGTCTACACCACCTGTATACCAACTTTCATTTCAATCCGTTTAGTAGTTTTGGCGTGAAAGAGTAACAGATTGACAGACAGACAGACAGAGTTACATTCGCATTTATAAAATATGGCCCGCCCTCACTTCGCTTCGGGACCGTAATTCAGAAATGAGCCAATAGATGGCGCTGTGTCCAGTTACATCGCGCAAGCGTTTCGTGTTTTCGGTTTACCTATAAGCCTTATCGTTGTCGATAGAAGTTATCTACCATCCAGAGCAGTTTCTCCGTCCCCCACCCGGGGCCGTGAGCATAACCAGAGGGTTTTAGAAGTTATCTCTTTATAAATAGTATAGAAGAAGATATAGAAGATATAGAAGTATAGATATTAGTTAGGATTAGAATGTATTCTATTTCCGTGCATTTAAGAATATCTATCTAAGTTAAAGCAAGCGTGGTGATTAAGCCTAATCCCATCATAGTAGCGATAACTTGATTTCTATGATGGAGGCCTTTGCCCTGCAGTGGGACAGTATATAGGCTGATACTTAACTTTATCTAAGTTAACATTACGAACACATTTGAAGGTACCAGCGATTTTTCGCATTTCTATATGTACTAATGACAATTACTGCAGCTGCGGTGCATCCTGGGTGCAGCGCGGCGCAACTCTAACTCGCGTAATAAGCGCAACTACTGCGCGGGGTACTTATTGCAACTGCATTTAGCAATGGCGGCTGAGAAACGTTGACACGAACCAGTTTGACGGACAAATTTTTGCTCAATAACTATCTATACAATTTATAGACGACCCGTTTAGCGTAATGGTTTGAGCGCCGGTTGAGACCTAAGGGTCGCGGGTTCCTTCGTTGTTTCTGGTTTCCATAGTACAAGGGAAAACCTTTGTTTGGGACCAGGACAATGTATGTGACAAAGGTTAACTGGTAAAAAATGCTCCGTCACTAAGTTCGCCTATTGTTACAAATTTTGTGCAATAAAGTTAAATAAATAAATTCACACATCATGCATTGACCTGATTCCGTACTAAGTAAGTACAGATATCAGACAATAGAGGAAACACAAATAATACTAAAACAGAAAGAAAGAAAGAAGAAATGTTTATTTGGAACCAAAAATTTACGAAACATAAACAAAACAACAGCCTCAACTTATTTAAACTACAAATACAAACAAAAATATACAATTGGTACCAAAATGGTCTCCGCTCAGTATCCGGCTGAGCGTGTCACACATTGTGTCACGCTCAACCACTGGTATTCTGCGGATGCCAGAACAACGGCCTCAGCCGACGACAGCTAATATCAAAAAACAAACAACAATATTGCTAAGTATATAAATATGAAATATATGTTTAACACCCAGACACTGAACAAACACAAGTGTTTATTACACGAATCTCTGCCCAAAATGGGAATCGAACCCACGACTTTTGGCGTATGAGGCAGGGTCTACCAAATAAAATCAGTACCAGTGAAATTATGTTTCTCAAGTGAGGGTGCCGGAGGCCTAATCAGAGAGAAGGGGAGAAACTCGTGTAATCGCTAACCATCAGGTGATCCGTCTGCTCGTCTGCCACCTATAACACGAAAAAAGGGTACAAACGGGACTCTATAACTAAGGCTCCGTTTTCACTCACGCTTCAGTAAGCGAAGTGCTAGACTGTCTGTCCGTCCGTCTATCAGTCTATTTATCATCAGGCTGTATCTCAAGACCGTAATAGATAGACACTTGAAATTTTTACCAGTTATGTACATATTTCTGTTGCCGCTGTAACCAATACTAAAGACGAAAATAAAGTATGTAAGCGTTTCCCTATATCTATTTCATTTTAAAGATAATATATCAGAACGTTTTTCAGACGCCAGTGCAAAACCTAACACCGTCTTCTTGCTACGAATTTCGCGCAGAACAGTCTATGGAAAATTACAACTTATTTTCTCGAACGCCAATCTGAGTAAGCAGTTCTGCTATTGAAAGTAACAACACAATACAACACAATACAATGTAACCACATAAACACAACACACAAAGCGAACGCCGAATGTGACGTAGTTTAACTGGTAGAAGTTGGAAAATTTTTGCATTTGAAAATTCGGGACAACTTTGTTGCTATTGGAAGTTATGTTCTTGTTTTGAAATAATTTATACATTGGTGCAATATCGGAATGTTGTTTCGTTTGACGTAAATTACTAAAGATTGGTTCTACACAGTGCAATGTGCTACCTAGCCTTTACGCCAGGAGTCACCAAATGGACCGTGGCCCACCGAGCCACTTTGTGCGGAATTCTCACATCGAACCACACGCAAGCGGCTGTCATTCCATCTTCATCATCTTGCTGGATCTCCAGCACAGTGCGTTTCTAGCGGAATTTTCTTACACGAAATAATTGTGGGAGAGCCATGCTTCGGTATGAATGGGCCGGCTCGACCGGAGTGATACCACTGCCTCACAGAAAACCGGCGTGAAGCAGCTCCTGTGCTGTGTTTCGCCGAGTGAGTGAGGGTACCGGAGGCCCATCGGGGGAAGGGGATAAATGGTTAGCAGCGCACTAGTTGCATGTGTTCATGGGCGGCGGCAATCGCTTACCATCAGGTGATCCGTCTGCTCGTCTGCCACCTATAACACGAAAAAAGGGTACAAACGGGACTCTATAACTAAGGCTCCGTTTTCACTCACGCTTCAGTAAGCGAAGTGCTAGACTGTCTGTCCGTCCGTCTATCAGTCTATTTATCATCAGGCTGTATCTCAAGACCGTAATAGATAGACACTTGAAATGTTTACCAGTTATGTACATATTTCTGTTGCCGCTGTAACCAATACTACTAAGAAGAAAAATAAGTATGTAAGCGTTTCCCTATAACTATTTCATTTAAAGATAATATATCAGAACGTTTTTCAGACGCCAGTGCAAAACCTAACACCGTCTCTGCTACGAATTTCCGCGCAGAACAGTCCTATGGAAAATTACAACTTATTTTCTCGAACGCCAATCTGAGTAAGCAGTTCTGCTATTGAAAGTAACAACACAATACAACACCAATACAATGTAACCACATAAACACACACACAAAGCGAACGCAGAATTGACGTAGTTTAACTGGTAGAAGTTGGAAAATTTTTGCATTTGAAACATTCGGGACAACTTTGTTGCTATTGGAAGTTATGTTCTGTTTTGAAATAATTTATTACATTGGTGCAATATCGGAATGTTGTTTTGTTTGACGTAAATTACTTAAGACTGGTTCTACACAGTGCAATGTGCTACCTAGCCTTTAGGCTAGGAGTCACCAAATGGCGGAACGTGGCCCACCGAGCCACTTTGTACAGTCAACTCCAAAAATATATTTAAGACCTTGTCACAAACAATACACTAAGAAAGTAGAGGTCGTTCTACTTTCTTGTATTATGTACCTATTGTGACAAGGTCCTAAAGTGTATAGTACTTATTTTTAGAGTTGACTGTACAGATTTTTTTGCCGGGTTATATTCTCGGTCAAGTCAATTTAGGAAAATGCTGGTGACGCCCCCAGTTAATTATCGTCACCTGTTACTCATAATACAGGGGTTGCCCTAGTTTGAGACCAGGTTGATCGATTTGATTATCTGGTGCATTTATTTATTTAAATTCTCACATCGAACCACACGCAAGCGGCTGTCATTCCATCTTCATCATCTTGCTGGATCTCCAGTACTGTGCGTTTCTAGCGGAATTTTCTTCCACGAACCTCAGTTTTGTGGAATTGTTTAGCCGCGGCAGTGTTTCTTGATGGCTATGACTTAGGAACCTTCAAGAAAAGAGCGTAGGTATCCCTTCTTAAAAGGTCCTGTAACTGTAACGGCCAACGCATCAGCAACCTCTCTGATGTCGCAGATGTTCATGGGCGACGGTGATTACTTACCAGCAGGTGACCCGCTTGCTCATTCGCCGCGTCTAGTATATAAAAAAAACCGTCTTATTTACTTACTTACCCACTCTTTTTATTTACTACTAGTGGCTCGCCCTTACTTCGTTTCGGGACATAACTCCACCTGCTACTAATAGATGGCGATTGGCGTCGATTGCAACACGCTAGTGTTTCGCCTTTTCGGTTTTTTTAAAAGGTTGGTTGAAGTCTATGGAGTTTATTCCTTTATAAATAGTATGGATATGGATTGAACATCTGCGATCAGAAAGGTAGCTGACGCGTTGCCGGCCTTATAGTTACGGTGTTGTAATAGGGGTAAACGCCATCATTAACTATTGAACACAAATTAGTCTATGTCAATGTTTAGTACCAATTAAAATTCCTGCCATTAGTTAAGTAAGTGTAGCAGATTTTTCAAAATCCAACAATTGACATTTATTGCCTGGGGTCATAGCAAATTAGCCTTCGCGGTTCGATGCGCACGCGCTTATAATTGGGGCATCGATTGATTTACGACGTTGCGCAGGAGCATTAGGGGAAATTAGGGCACATGAGTGATTTACTATGTCAGTAGATAGTTTATAGCACAACAACAAGACTTAAGATCGTATCGGTCGCCTAAAACATATTATGGAGTTAGGTATTTTATTTTGGCTATCTTTATTAGATCTACTTATACTATTTTAAACAGGTTGATCTCATAGTCCACGTCAAGGTTTATACGTAAACCTCAAAGGGCTTATACAAAGCACAAAAGAGAAGTGTTCGATCGACCAGTTAAAAAGAAATTAGTTTTTAATCGCAATCGTTTTCACACAAGGCAGAAATAGACATTTCTGTTTTCTATTGCATCTGGTTACGACGCTCTAGTTGCGTACGCGGGAAGGGATCTTGATCGAAGGGATCTACTAATCGATTTCCAGCGCCGCTGCTTTAAGTCTAATTAATTAACGTAATTCTTGTTATTATTATTTTTAAAAATCTCAAGACAACTTATGTTCGAACTACCCCCCCCCCTGCATACCCGATTCTTTTTTTATGTGATAGGTAGCCGGCTGGCTACGGATCACCTGATGGTAACGATTGCCGCCGTATAAAGATCCGTAGCAGGGGCAACGGTACACCAGTAGAGTCACAAGTGCACAGCCAACCTTTAACCCCCTTTAATGAGTGAGGGTACCGGAGGCCCAATTGGGGGGCCTATTGGGCCTCCGGCACCCTCAATCACCGGTCGAGCCGGGCCATTCATTCCAAAGAGGGGCTCTCCGACGGGTATATCTGTTAATACTACATTATGATTGCTGTTTTCTATCACTTGTTGAAGTATCATATTATTATTGACTTTATTACTTCACGCCGTCTCCTCTAAGGCCGTGGTATCACCCCAGTCGAGACGGTAACACAAAGTATTCACCCTCGCAATTCAAGTCAGCGTTTAAGAACAGACAGACAAAATAAATAGCTAGACTCTCTCCACCTCCGAAGTTCCACAATGAAGACGCCGACGGCTGCGGACTGAATAGTTGAGCAACTCGATTGTGATCTGAGCGCTACACTATGTCTTTCCTGCACTGCTGGACAAAGTAACGGGATATAAGTAAAGTCTATTATGCTATTAACTATCATAGAATAGGGCAAAGAAATCAAGTCATCGCTACTATGATGAAATTAGGCTTAATCACCACGCTTGCCTAATTGGTGATCACAAATAAGTACGAGCTATGTTCGAAAACTTCGCAACATACCTACTTTTTGCTCGACCTGGGAATCAAAACCATTAGACTAACGGGACGTTAACAAGACATGCTTTAATATCTTATGTGATAGGCAGTAGACAAGCAGACGTATCACCTGATGGTAAGCGATTGCTGCCCATAAACACGCGCAATGCCTGTTTTGGATTTACACAGTTTAGTCCTTTCCAAATAAATTTCACACATACACATCTCATACATTGACCTGACTCCGTATAAAATAGCATAAGAACTTGTGTTATAGATATCAGACAAATTGAGATGATGATTTATATATCTATATCTACTACATCTTTGCAGATGAAGATATTGCCCAATTAAAATAGCCGCTATGTTGTAACTCTCCCGGGAAAAAACTTTTGACCGTGTATTTGTTGATAAATTCGCCATTACCCTGTTTATGTAATAATATAAAGTAAGTATGCTCACGAGGTGGATCACAGATGTACTTAAGTAATCATCATCATCAGCCTGTTCCAGTCCACAGCTGGATATAGGACTCTCGAAATGTTCACCACTTTGATCGATCTTCGGCTACTCGCATCCATCTTGCTCCATCCAGCCTTCTTGCGCAGATCGTCACTCCATCTGGCCTGAGGCAGTCCTACACTACGTTTAACAAGACGTGGTCTCCACTACAGAATTTGTTTACCCCAACGGTTGTCAGTTCTGCGGTAGATATGGCCAGCCCACTGCCACTTTAGTACTTACGTAATAATGATTGTAAATATCCCTTTAACCTGTCATTCACAAATAAATCATTAAATTTGATTTGCTATCTAGTTTCCTTGTCCTGCAGTGTACACTCTCGAAACAAGCTGCGACGTGTGGAGTCGCAAGTGAACAACGGCCGATTATCTCTTTGAGCGCATGCGACTCGCACTTGACTGCCCAATTGTAATGTAATTAGACTAACTTTACTACTAATAGCACTATTGGCACTATGAGGTATACTTTTTGGTAATCATTGTCGACTTAAGGATGGCCAGGAAGCCTTTTTAGATGAAGTGTTTTTTTGTTTATGCCTTTCTTTACTGCTTTGCTCTTGTAAATAGCCATAGCTTTGGTTTGGTCTTTTAATTTTTTTTGAATTTAGGTACCTATTGGGACTGGGACTTGTAACGATAATCCCATCAAAAACAATCATACATGTGAAGTGTGTAGCCAAGGTAAAAAGATTGTTGTTAATCGAGTCCAGCGTCAAAAGAAATGATATCTAAATAGGTGCCAAGGTCAATGGTGAGACCTACTCGGCTAATTTTCATTTACGAATTATTTATAGATCTAAAAATAGCATCTAAGCGCATTAATATAATTAAAATCATTTCTTTTGTGATGTAAATGTTTACATCTGTCATACACAATGAATGAATGATTTATTTCTTATGATATGATTACAATGTATATTTAATATTTATCAATACTATGGGTCCTACTACCTATTATCTTAACAGTTCAGTTCTATGCCACTAGCATCCAACGGACTCCTGCCACCTTCACTAGATCGTCGGTCCACCTTAAAGCCTCTATTAATTAGTCAAAAAAGGCAGTTAAGAGTAACTGTGTACAGAAACTGACCGTTGAGTTGACCGAAAAAAAGACCTATTACTTACCTACAGTTATTTTATCTCAAATCGTTTTCACATTTTAAGTCTAAAATAGTTATTATACATTCCGGAAGGCAGTTACTCGCATAGGTATACTATTAGTGGCAAACAACATACAATTTGGGCTACTTAGTATAACAAGGTCGGGTAATTAAGACATCAATGGAAGACAGTCGGGAATCAAACCCGTCAATTATAAACATATTAGTGGAATAATTATCCGCTAAGTGTGTATGAACTGTGGTACAGGTTGGGGGAAAAGCGTTTTAAAATCACTAAATCAAAAAAATAAAAAGCCTATATGTACCACAACAGGACAAAGACCCCCATTGTAGAAAACAAGCCATCGTTATTATTATGATATAATTAGGCTTAATAAAGGCTGATACTTTTATACAAAAACGTGAAGACTTTCTGTAGGACAGAATTTAAAGCTTTTAGTAAACTATACGCCAAAGGTCGTGGGTTCGATCCCCACCTAGGAAAAACATTCGTGTGATAAAAACTTGTGTTTGTTCAGTGTCTGGGTGTAAGTAATACTCGTATATGTATTTAAGTATTATATTTGTGTTTCCTCTGTTGTCTAATATCTTTAACACAAGTGAGTGAATTTATTATACTGCTATTTTTTAACGTTATAATTAGCTATAAGTTTTCCATAATTTAAAAATAAATAGCCAATTTAACATAGGTACATTTTCCTAGTCCCAAACTGAGGGTTTTCCTTGTACCCGGAAAGGAAGCTCGGATAGTGCGTTCGTTCGGCCTATATGCGTGCGATTGCGATTGTTGTTGTGCGATTGTTGTCAAGAGTTAAGCAATATAAAAATATTAAATTGGAATAAACAAAACTGGAAAAAGCGGTGAAGCACTTCTGTGCTTGATGGTACGGCAATTATATTTTCATAGAATAAAATAGCTGTAAATGTCAGACGTAACTTTGACACCCGTGTGCTCTATAGGTGACTGTCTTTTGGATATAATTAGAGTAGTGGAAAATTTAAAAAGCATTTAGGCACCTACGTTATTATCATTTAAAATGAATAAAGCTTTTTTTAAATGTTGTCATCATTTTCTGAAATGATTTTAAGTATCAGCCTATATAGGTACTGTCCCACTGTAGAGCAGAGGCTTCCATCATAGAAATCAAGTCATCGCTACTATGAAGGGATTAGGGTTAGGCTTAATCACCACGCTTGCTTAATGCGGATCGGTGATCATACACCCGAACTATGTTAAAAAAATCGAAAATAATGCTTTAGTGGATTCATTGAAACTGTAACGTATGTTTATATGTTTTAAATAACAAATTATTTAAAACATATTTGAATATGTATACATTTTTAGTATTTTTACCATTGACCATAATATATAAATCCCAACACAAGCTAAAAGTCGCAAAAGGGAGTTACTTATTTGGCATTTTCGGAATATCAAACCAAATTTTGTTGGTAGACAACCAATCACATTTCTACCACCTATCCAAAATTAACAAGTCACGTGACCGACTTTGCATGAAAAGTTGTAATTTTTATGCAATATTTCCATTCATCGACTGTTATTCAGACTCGTTGGTAGAACACGTCGTTAAAGAGATGTAAATGTTCACAGACATACCCTATATCTGAGGTGTTCGCCCGAAGCGCAGAAGGGTCCCCGGTATGATTCCCGGTCAATTCACTTTTGGCAACAACATTTTCAAAATTTTCTTGGGTCGGGATGTTCTGGGTTGACGCCCCAGTAATTATCGTCACCTGGTACTCATAGTACAGGGGTTGCCCTAGTTTGAGACCAGATTGATTGGTGTGATTGTCTGGCGCATTATTATTATCACACCCAAACACTGAACAAACACAAATGTTCATCACAGTAGGCACTCAACTCCCGACTCAAGACGTTAATTTGTGAACTATGAACTAACGCGCTGTTTCTGGTAATTTATTAGCGCGTTAAACTATTTTTAGATGCGCAGACGTCGTAACGCGTTAATTCGCTCCTTCGAGCTCGGACAGTTATTGCGTTGTAAATTGAACCAACGGAATTGTTTAACTTGATTAACTAGTTTTAAGATAATGTACGTACAGTCACACATCAAAATCAAAACCTGTCAAATTACTTCAATCGACTCTCATCTTACTGTCAAACTCATTGAGTTGAATATCAATTTTATTGAGGAAATTATACAGGCTGTAACCTGATGTGTGGCTGTCTGTACAAAGATATCTCAACGTGAGTTTTTTTTGTGGTAATTTAACTGGTTCTTAAGTGAGTTTTGGTAGTGGACGTGGGAGAGCCAGGCTTCGGCATGATTGGAATAAACCACGACCTCACAGAAGAATGACGTAAAGAAAGTAAATACATATAAATTAAGTAGTGTCAGCGCTGTCTTTCGTCAAGTGTATAAGGGTAACGGAGGCCCAGTTGGGGGAAAGGTGGTTTACGGTTGTCAGCGCACTTGTGACTGTACTGGTGTTTCAGGTAGTCTATGGGCGGCGGCAATCGCTTACCATCAGGTGATCCGTCTGATAGTATCCCACATATTAGGAAAAAAAAAGTTTCCGTCTTTTCTCACATCGCAATCAAAATTGCTCTTAATAAAACGGCATAAGACACAACAACAAAATTTCCCCAACAAAAATTGCTTACAATATTTACTCTGTAATTTTACCTAAACCTTAATAAGCCGGCTAGGCGCCGCAAGCTAATATTTTATTCAAAACTTAAACATGGCCCAGGAAATGAAATTAACTGCCTCGTTATTGTGTGCAAATTACGTCAATTTCCAACATTTCTGTCAAGTATTTCATATAAAATTATCTTCACAACAGCTTTTACTACCCAATGTCGCATCTCTATATCTTCTTCTATACTATTTATAAAGAGATAACTTCTAAAGACAACAACAAGGCTTATAGGTAAACCAAAAACACGAAACGCTTGCGCGATGTAATTTAACACAGCGCCATCTATTGGTTCATTTCTGTATTACGGTCCCGAAGCGAAGTGAGGGCGGGTCACTATTAAGATATAAAATTTCTCATTCTGAGTAAGTACAACCTAATAGGATCGTGGACGGTGATAAACACACTGAATGTCATTGAAGTGTAGGTAAAAAAAAAACTATAGGCCCTGGAGCAAAACCTTAAATCTTTAAGTGAGCATGTTCTACTAATAGAATAGTTATAAGTCTTTCAAAATTTATTTTTTGAAAGACTTATAAGTATTTTTTGTATTGGGCTTGTATTGGCCGGGAGTCAATACAAGCGTAAATCAATAAAAAAATAAAGATAGGTTACGTAAGGACAAGGTTTCTTCTAAGAGAAAAAGTTTCTTAACAATAATGACTGTATCGATGGGCGTAATGAACTGGCCAAAATTTTCTAATGATAGGTGGTAGCATTGCTTACCATCAGGTGATCCATCTGCTCGCCTGTCACCATCACTTAAAAAACAAAAGTATTATAAAATAATATAAGTAAGAGTAACCGATTGGCGGTTCAGTTTTGGATAAGGCATAGAGATGATATATCTCCAAATCTGAACCGAATACCTACTAAAAGGTACCTACGAGTATCCAGTAGGATTTCTCTATCCCCTGGTATATCCTCTTAAAAGCAATATAGTATTAAACGAATGGGTACTGTGTAAGTACAATACACGTAGCTAAACAAAACTTATTCGGCCCACAAATGCCCGATGTTTTGGAAAAATTAAGAGCCCGTGTAGCCCTAATGTTCCCGAACAAACTAATGATTATGATAATAATTTTCCCCATACAAAAATATCCAATAGATACAAGATAGACTGCGCCGGGCCCGCTATAACTCAACGAGGAACCATAAAAACGCCTATCCATCGCCATTGCTGATATCCTAGATAACTGGAGTGGTAGACGAGACGTGGTTGCGACTAAGCGTAATGACGCTGCGACGAAAAACGCGCTAATGGGGATTAGTGCATTTTTCGCCAAAATGTTTGTATATATCACTCAGCGAAGACCCATAAAAACGTCTATTCATCGTCATTACCGATATCCTATCTAGATAACTGGAGTGGTAGACGAGACGTGGTTGCGACTAAGCATAATGACGCTGCGACGAAAAACGCGCTAATGGGGATTAGTGCATTTTTCGCCAAAGTGATTGTATATAACTCAGCGAGGATCCATAAAAACGCCTCTTCATCGCCATTACCGATATCCTAGATAACTGGAGTGGTAGACGAGCGAAACTTAATGAGGCATAACTTGAAGTCTGAGAATTTCTCGTATAAGTCTAAATTAGACCAGTTCTTTTGTATGCCAGTCAGATTTATTTTGTAGAAATGAGAAGGTACCTTTGCTTGCGCGCTTTTAAAATGCATAGTGACATCTACTGAAACAATTCTGACCTGCTTGATTGCATTATACAGCTGGCATTTGCAATCGCATGTGAAAAATGTATTAGATGATTTATTTTTGACGTGAGATATGAAAATGTCACGAAATAACCAATGTGGTTGAAGTTGGACCTCAGTCTTATAGGACGCCATCTAACGGGTTTTTCACACACGATAGCCTCCCATTGTTACAGTAGGTACTGTACTGTAGCAGTAAAAGGTGGCGGTATCGGTTTGAAATATCCTTTATTGCTTTTCTGAAATCAATAGGTTAGTACACTTCTTAACTATGACACTCTGGGAGGATATTCCCTCCAAGTCGTTGCTATAACGTGAGGTCTGGACCCTCCTTACTATATTCCTCGCGGTACTATAGTTCAAATCGGAATGCGCTCCGAGAGCGTGTCTGTTTATTTTTCAATGCATGACAGATTCCCATTATAAAATCAGCCATAAACGGCGGCCAGTACTAAAGGAGTTTACCATCGTTACAGTACCTACAGGGCTGAGGAAAATGACGAACCTTAACCCACCTTGGATCGCTGAGCCAGTATGTAATAGGTCCCAGTTCATCTATAGTAAAAAAAATCGCTCGTCTACCTCCCCACGAAGCCCGGTCGCTGGCAACTGCAGGATATATCGACGGGTGCAGCCGCGATATTTCATAAAACAACCCACTCTGTCTGGTTTAAGGGGGATTTTTTAGGAAAAAATCGCCGAATTTTTCCGCGCCGAAAGTTTCGGCTTAACGACGGCCGATTGACTGTGTAGGACGGAAAAATGGCAACGTTCCATAGACGTGTATAAACTGGACGTGAGAGTCGATGGTAAAAATCAACAACTTTTGTGAGCTATGGTCTCGTGGATAAAAGGTCTCCTAAACTGGAGATCATTATGTGATAGGTAGCAGACGAGTAGGCGGATCACCTGATGGTAAGCAATTGCCGCCGCCCATGGACACTTGCAACACCAGTGGAGTTACAAGTGCGCTGCCAGCCTTTTATCCCCTTCCCCCCCAGGGTGGGCCTCCGGTACCTTCACTTACTCGGCGAAACACAGCACAGGGGCTGCTTCACGCCATCATCGGATTAGATCAAACACCTGTGGAGTTTTCAAATGTCCATCTCATCATCTGTTATTCCCAGCTGCATCCAAAGCTCTGACTGCGAAGCCTGGGGTACGTTTAGAGTTAGACCATGATTCAAGATACTTTTATTGCACACAGATCAGAGTTATAAAAATTTAAACAAGATCTGCCTTTTTACAAAATGTTGTCTAAATTTTAGTTATGGTTTAAAACTGATGCTGTCACTTTACCTTGTAACTTTTATGAAAGACAGCATAATTTTTAAACAATAACTAACTTTGGTGTCAGTTTTATAATAACGGGCATAAATCCGAAACATGAATGTTTATCATTGTATTGGAAATAAGTTTAGATCTGCATTGTTACATTTGATTTCGATGTATGTGTATGTAGCTGTCTTAGATATTTATTAGAATTTAGTTGTTATTATTTGTTTTTCTGGCTGGTGACTCCCTCTCTACCTCAATGGTTTCCACAGAACACCAGTGTCATGGCTATCCGCCGTGACAAAACAGCAGAGTGAAATTCCATTATGGTGACACGTCACGTAAAAGGTCACATTTGTTTTTTTTTTATTGTTGTATTTTTCTTTTGTTTTATGTGATTGTGTTAACCAAATAAAATTTTATTCTATTCTATTCTATTCTAAATATTACAGGACTAATGTACAATAAAGGCAGTCTTATCACTTTAAGCGATCACTGATTTTCAGGATTTGGGAGTAATAAACATTGAAGAACGTAAAAAGTGCCAGGATCGATTCCTGTCGCCGGTCATAGTTCGCGACCACTATTATTAAGCGCCATGAATGAAAATATCGTCTGCCCTCACGCGAAATAACTAGGGCTAAGTATGTGCTATAGTGAATGCGCTGCGATGCTTATACTATGATATATCCGCCCTATGAAAAATACTACCGTACTGACGTGGGACAGCTAAGTTATGACTTAAAACACACAATAGGATACATAACAGATCTGCACTGCCTTACCCCTTGTTAATTCGCTGTATTATATCACTACCCAAAGGTTGTCTGGAAGAGATCGCTATAATAGATAGATAGATAGATAACGTTTATTGGCCACAAAAGCAAAAAAAACAAAGAAACAAATTACAGTAAACATTACATTAACATACACAACAATACAACGTAGTACAACGTAGTATTGTATGTACCTACGGTACATACAATACTATAAGGCCGCCGATATTGTGTTTGTTAATTACGTTAGCATTAAGTTCTGTAATGTGTTGTGCAATAAACAGTATCTATCTATCTATAAAAGGGCCTGCTCGACCAGAGTGATACCATGGACTTACGAACACCGGCGTGAAGCAGCGCCTGTGAGTCTTTCCAAATTATTGAGAGTAGCGGTTGAAAATGGTATTTTTATGAGATAGGTGGCATAGGCCTAATAAAATTAGGTTAAATATTGTCAAGTCAAGACGATGTACGAGATGTTGTGTGAATTATTATTAATCATCATCAGCAACCCACACTCGTCCACAGCTGGACATAGGTCTCCCCTAACGCACGCCACCGCTCCCGATTTTCGGTTACTCTCATCCAGCCCACACCAGCCAGCCTTCGAATGTCATCATCCCATCTTGTCGCAGGGCGTCCAACACTACGCTAACCGAGTCGCGGTCTCCACTCAAGGACTTTACGGCTCCAACGGTTGTCAGTTTTGCAGCTAATGTGACCAGCCCACTGCTACTGCAGTTTGCTAATTCGGTGGGCTCTGTGTGGATTATTATTATTTATTTATAACTTTCCTATTCCTTGTGTATAGGTACCATTCCTCTGTTGGTATATGATCGTATTAATCGTACAGGCAATGCAATCCAAGCGTGCCGCGTATGTCAACGCCTGCTGGGAGCGATTCGGGCGAAGCACCCCGCAGGGCTCCCGCTGATTGACACATATGGTATGTTAGCGCATAGCCCGAGCCTCGCTCAATTTATGTGACCCACATACAATATAGTGTTGCTACCGATAGACTAGCTATCGAAAGGAAATGAAAAATCAATAGAACCGATACTATTGATATTATTGTGATTTCTTACAGAATCTAGCAAAAACATACTGTGGGAGAGCCACGCTTCGGCATGAATGGGCCGGCCGAAAATAAAAGGTTGGCAGCGCACTTGTAACTCTACTGGTGTTGCAGGTGTCCATGAGCGGCGGCATTGCTTACCATCAGGTGATCCGCCTGCTCACATAAAAAAAAACAATTCTATCGATAGTATTGATACTTTTTTACATTACATTCGATGCTAGACTAGCTCGATGACGCATTTGGTAGTGACCCTGTCTCATACACTAGAAATCGTGGCTTTGATCTCCACCCTGGACAACATTCGTGTGATAAATACTTGTGTTGGTGCAGTGTCTGGATTTTATAAATGTATTTAAGTATTGTTTCCTCTGTTGTCTGTAAGTCAGGTCAATGTATGAGATGTGTGAAGTTTTCTGTTGGAATTCGCAGTACTATCACTAACAATGCACTAATTTCCCTATCGATCTATCGATACTATTACCATTTGCAAGACTATCGATAGTACCATCGATATCCTAAATAGTTTTTGAAGTCAACAACACAACAACACTACAATCAACAGTGGGGTTTCTTTGATTTACTTTGCGCTTGCGGTTTGGGCTGTCCTTTGTGGAAGGGTGGGCTACCTCTGGGACAGTCATTTGACCACCCAATAGAAATTAAAGTAATTGAAACGGGCATTTTCAAATTAACGAGACCACCCACGTCTAGACTCTGGGTTGACATTAAATACCTAAATAAATAAATTCCCTCAACATCTCATACATTGACTCGACTTCGTAGCTTAAGCATTTGTGTTACGGATATCAGACAACAGAAAACTGATAATACCAAACCACGAGGAAGGTTTTAACCGCGGGAGAGCCATTCTTCGGCATGAATGGCCGGCTCGACCGGAACTAATACCTCACGACAAAACATTGCTGAAGTAGCGCCTGCGCTATGTATCGTTAGTGGGTGAGGGTACCGAAGGCCCAATTGAGGGGAAAGGGGGTTAAAGATAGGCAGCTCACTTGTGACTCTACTGGCGTTGCAGGTGTCTATAGGCGACAAAAACAGTCATGGGGCTTTTATGTATCTTCTATCTTATATACTTTTTTTAAAGAGATAACTTCTATAGACAACGACAAGGCTTATAGGTAAACCGAAAACGCGAAACGCTTGCGCGATGTAATTGGACACAGCGCCATCTATTAGTTAATTTCTGCATTACTGGTCCGAAGCGAAGTGAGGGCGGGCCACTAGTTATTTGTACATCTAGGAGCGTTCGTTTCCGAGTGACACTGCGACCAAATTGGTCTATTGTCTCCTCCGCTCCAACTAGAGATCGTCTCCTAGGCCCACGGACGTCATGAACCGCGTGATAGTCATGGGACTTGTTTGTCTAAAGAAATTCGTATTTCCAAAAGGCTAACTATAGAAAAAAATATGATCATGGTTGATAGGAGACGTGGTTAAAGGGATGGGTTCACCGATATACCCTGTAGATTCGCAAAATACAGGTACAAAAAAGTTATCGCTTTATGAAAACATAGTACTAAAGTCGAGGTGAGTATGTTCAAGCGAAAGGTGTTGTGACTTAATTTTCCCGAGGGCGGGCGGCAAAATCCACTTTAATACAAAAATATTATGATAAGTTTTACAATAACTCAATTGCTACGCGACATACTTATAACAGTGCTTAGGGTTCGTGCTCACTAGGAGCACCTGGGTCATTCTCTTGAAAATGATATTACCGTGGCATTCTTCAAACTTTAATTATGTAGCTTAACCTAACATAACCTTTTTTACCCGAATTGCCGAAGAAAGGAGGGTATTTTTAATATTATGTCTCTATTCTTTATGAGTAATTCATCAATGTCAAGTAAAATAACTTATAAGTACAAGGTTATTTATTAATCACTATCCACATTTTAAATTCGACTTAGAATCTGTAAGTGAACAGCTTTTTCGTAGAAACATGGGTTGAATTATGTTTTTTTTTTTACTTTTCATACAAATTGACGATTTTTGTGTTGTTAAGACTAAATACTAAACAAAAAACTATTGGTTAGGTTAGGTTGAAACGGTGACCAGCCAAAATATATTGAAATTCTTTGGCGAGTTTTTTTTTGGGCGAGTTGTCCCATAACTCTTCTTAACGCCCTTAACCAATGCAATGACCACTCTGTCAAGAGTGATAGAAAAAGAAGAGGACGGGAATACCTTGGCAGTATTCTTAATGCCTAGACACAGGGCACATTACAATAACGACAGCACCAAACCTACAACAGCCTTAAGCGCAGAGCACACGCCGCCTCGCAATCCACCGCTGCAAATTTTAATCGCATTAACCGCGCGTTGATGTAATTCAATTAATCTATCGCGAGCTAACAGGCAGTGTGTGTGCAGGGTTGCCAGCTGGTCAGGAACTGGCCATTAAAAATATAAAGCAGTTATATTTCTGCCGCGCTATTAAAAATGGAACTCATTGACGTCGCATGTGTTTCTTCTGTCCAGCAATAAGGAGTCCTTCAAACGAAGCGTGAAAAAGCATCTTGCTGGCCAGTATGGGTGGTGCGATGTGATGGGTCATCGCGTCCGTTGTAACTGCAACGTGGGCTTTTCTCTTGCTTATCATCAGGCTGAGGTGGGCCACTATAAAAAATACGTGTTGATATTTTCAGATATTTTCCTCGAGTGATGGTCTACCTAATTATCCTCTTTGTCTATTAAGGGAGGATAGTAACACGGCGAAAAAACCGTGGGAGAGCCATGCTTCAGCATGAATGGGCTCGCTCGAGCGCAGTGATACCACAGCCTCAGAGAAGACCGGCTTGAAGCAGCGCCTGCGCTATGTTTGGCCATGTGAGTGAGGTTACAGGAGGCCCAATGGGGAGAAAGAAAGAAAGAAAGGTCAAAGATCGGCAGCGCACTTGCGACTTCATTGGCCAGGACCATCAGGTGATAAGTATGTTTGTCTGCCACCTATCTTCTTTACTATTTATTAATAAAAAAATACTTCTATATTACAACAACAACGTTTATAGGCAACTGGCAAACAGCTCGAGTTTGTGATTACCAATCCGCATTAGGCAAACGTAGTTTTTTTTTATTTAACCTAACCCCATCATAGTAGCGATAACTTGACGATGGAGGCCCTTTTCCCGGCAGTAGGACAGTATAAAGCCTGATATTTTACTTTTTTATGGTTTTAAATGTGGCAGCCCTACGTATGAACTACGCTTTACAGAGGGCGAAAATTAAAATGTTTTTTTTTTGTACGTTGATAGGTCAAGCTTTTGAAGTGGAAGTTTTGATTAAATTAAACGAAGGCTCTATTTTGTATTGTTTACTTAACTGGTTTTACATGCTATGTTTTTTATGAAAGGAAAAGTATAACAGAACGCAAGGCATGCCATTCATTTTGAATAGAATAGAAAAATATTTATTCAGCAACAATCTTACAGCTAATAACAATAAAATCTTAAAACTAAAACATTTTGTGCCGAAAAAGTGACCCTCAGCATATTGCCAAGACATAAATAATGGCAAGGCGCTGATGTACAGGGGCACCTGTGGGTAAAAGACAGAGGCACTAAACCTACATTAAATTGTTAACAATAATTAGAAGAACTTAGGTACAGTCATGGAATGGAAATAATCAGTGTTACAGGAAATTGAAACAGGAAAATGAGATGAGTGATACAAGAAAGACTAGGACTCCTTGAAGGTATGGAGTAAAGGGTAGTTGACTATTTTTTTTTTATGTGTTTAATCAAAAGACCCCTCTATTAAGAAACATTGTTGAAAGAATTTATTGATTCTGATTTGAATTACCTGAGATATCACAACTTTAAGAGCACATATTTTACGGGGGCCCAAAAACGCTCTATACAAATGGCTACCAACATGTGACGTCACACGCTGGTATCTTGTATGCGCGTCTAGCAATTTTGTTTGGTAGCTATATCAATGTTTCGTTTTTGTACATGTTTTATAATAAAAGTTTATGTTTATGTGTGGGTAGTTCAATGATATAATTATTTTTATAATATTATTAACTTTAAAAATGGACTTGCCCATGAAACTTGAATGCTCACAAAACCAGCTAGACGTTATATTTTAACTGAAAATTAGGCTATTGGTTCTTATTTACCAATATTTTGGTAAGTTCAATATTTTTTACTACATCGATATTAGTCAACTACCTATTGAAATAAAATAAACTAAGGTATGATGAGCTGCCACTTTTTTAACACTTTTGTTCACTTAAAAGATGCTGTCTTAACTTTAACTTAAAAGTGGCTACAGTCTTGCAGCATCTAACAGGTGGTGGGAGGTTAGATTTTGGGAGATTAGTTTTAAACCAAGCCAATAGATGGCGCTGTACATTACATTACAAAAGTGTTTCGGTTTAGGTACTTATAAGACTTTGTGTCCCAGTACTATCAATAGTAAAGCGCTAATTCCCTATCGATCTATCGATACTATTACCATTTGCAATACTATCCATAGTACTATCGATATCCTAAATATTTTTTGAAGTCAGCAACACAACAACACTACAATCAACAGTGGGGTTTCTTTGATTTACTTTGCGCTTGCGGTTTGGGCTGTCCTTTGTGGAAGGGTGGGCTACCTCTGGGACAGTCATTTGACCACCCAATAGAAATTAAAGTAATTGAAACGGGCATTTTCAAATTAACGAGACAACCCACGTCTAGACTCTGGGTTGACATTAAATACCTCAATAAATAAATTCCCTCAACATCTTATACATTGACTTGACATCGTAGCTTAAGCATTTGTGTTACGGATATCAGACAACAGAAAACTGATAATACCAAACCACGAGGAAGGTTTTAACCGCGGGAGAGCCATTCTTCGGCATGAATGGGCCGGCTCGACCGGACTAATACCTCACGCAAAACCTGCGAAGTAGCGCCTGCGCTATGTTTCGTTATGGTGAGGGTACCGAAGGCCCAATTGAGGGGAAAGGGGGTTAAAGATAGGCAGCTCACTTGTGACTCTACTAGCGTTGTAGGTATCTGTGGGCGAAAAAATCAGTCATGGGCCTTTTATTATTTGTACATCTACGAGCGTTCGTTTAAAAGTAGACACTGCGACCAAATCGGTATATTGTGTCCTCCGCTCCAACTAGAGATCGTCTCCTAGGCCCACGGACGTGATAGTCATTGGGACTTGTTTGTCTAAAGAAATTCGTATTTCCAAAAGGTAACTATAGAAAAAAATATGATCATGGTTGATAGGAGACGTGGTTAAAGGGATGGGTTTACCGATATACCTTCTTTTTTTTTTCTTGTGGCAACACTACCGCTAACATCTGATCGAGATTGCTCCGACTAAAATTTTGTGATTTATATTGTTTAAACGTTTAAATTGTCCATAAATCGTCACTATTATCATAACAATAGTAATATAAGGTGTTTTTAGAAATATTTAGTGCATAACAGAGTGTTATTATCAGTGATTGAGTGTATACGGCAGCCGGCTAACGGTTGTGACCTTGCGTCCTTTTGACATTTGAAGTTAGTAATATCTTGTGGAATCATTATTATCTCCTTTATTATGGATCTATTACCAATTATTTGCGACTAAATAACTAGAAATAGCTCGAAGTGTATTTAATACAGTGACTTATTCACTTTCGCGAAGAGGTTAGTCTTTAATTGACGTAACCTACTTTCAGTGTTCAAACTACTTTCTGATTTGTTTACTTACTTAAAAACGTAGAATGGAACAGAATGACCACACGTAGCATGGCCTGTGCTCGCCAGGAAGAGAATAAACTCGAACTCGTTTCGAAGCAACTCGACCAGGCTTGAAGCAATTGCAGCAGTCAGAAAGTTGAATGAACATTTGGATAGGGAAAGAGATGCTAATGAGGCGGAACTATTGAAAGCATTCGAAAATAATAATAAGATTAAGAAAGAAGTGGCTGAGTTGACACACTGAAAACAACAGTGTTAGTCGACGACGCGAGACCGACTGTTATCCATCATCGACCGGTTCAAGGAATGCAGTGAGGAGTACACCCAGGGCCCTTAATCGTATGTCAGTCCTGGAGCACGAGTTACAAGAGGCCCACCATACCATAAGCCACCTCCAATCCGAAAAAACTGGACATTTCCACTTCCCAAACCCAATGTCTCTTTGATGAGTTAGTAGGTAGTGCGCCCAGCCATTTGTCTGCTTCGGGTAACAGTGATCCCTTTACCATAGATCTTACTTGTGATGACACCTTAAAATCCAATAATAAATGAGAGACTAGGTACCTGCAGCAGAAATAAATTAAAAAATATGTTAGAATAATAGGTATATTAAAAAGACCCAGAAATGAGTTAAGAAACAAAAATGCATTTTTAATAATGTGAAATGTATTAAGCAAAGAAGACAACTAGGTGATGAATTAGATATGTATGCGTTATTGATAGAAATAATATGATAATCATGAAAATAACATTAAAAAATTTCAATCTGAAATACTAAAGCTTGAGGAGTCATTGATAACATGACTCATAAATATAATTCAACTAAAAATGAGTATGGGGAGCTGATGCTTGCAATGCAGGACCTTTTAAAACCCCTCCAATGAAGATAGTTTAATGCCAAGCGGTACTCCATCCAAGGATCAGTCCTCCACTACTCATAGTACATATAATAGCCATAAGTTCACCAAATTGTAATCTCAATAGTTCCGCACCCAAAAGCATGACCAATACACCCCCTGTAAACGGTAATATTGTTATGTATAGTGACGAGTTGGGAAAAGATATGGACACCTTCTTACTACCAATGGACAATCTTGATCAATCATTGTATACCGGGTGCCACACTTTCCGATATCATGAATAAAATAATAAAAACAAATTTTCACAATGAACCACATTAATAATTATGGTGGGAAATAGAGGAAGTGTAAATAAAAATATTTTATCCAACTACCTTGATTCTCTTACTAGGTTAAATGTTAAGCAAATTGTAATATTTACACTTCCCTATAGTAACAGCTTGCCACAAGTGGAAAATAATCATAGGTATAATATAAACTATGACATTACATACTTTGACATATAATGTAAATAAAATTCATGTTATTGACATAAATAATTATATTAAAAAATACTTTTATCTGACGAAAGATAATTACTATCTTAATAAACACTATAAACGACTAATAGCTATTTCGCTATCTTATTATTTAGATTTTCAGCCAAAAATTTGGCTACCATACCTGCTCCTATTGAGCAGAAAAAACCTGACATGTGTAATCAGACATTGGAATTAGTTCCAAGTAATTTAAATGTGATTTTGAGACAATAGAGAATACCTCTTGCAAATTAGATTAGGGACAAAGGGGAAGTCTAATAATTTAAATATTATTCATCAAAATATACAGGGCTTCTCCGGTAAAGAACTGGAATTGGAACTTTTTTTAAATACAATGAATATACATGTCCTCTGTGTAACTGAACACTGGTTGAGGCAACATGAACTTATTATTAATATTGATAATTATACAGTCATAAGTGCGTTCACAAGAAAGTCGGCTATTAGAGGTGGGTCACTTATTTTGTTGCACAATACATTAAAAGCAAAGGAACGTAAAGATATAGTCGCACTTTCAACTGAACGAACTATTGAACTATCCTGTGTAGAGATTCAACGGTTTATCATTATTTGTGTATACAGACCTCCTTCTGGTAACTATCATGATTTTGAATCTGCCATGGAAGATGTATTGAGGAAAGTAACTAATTGCAACAAGCAAGTAATTGTATGTGGGGATTTCAATATTAACCTATTAGAAAACAGTCAAAGCTCGGGTATGCTTCTGAATCTATTTAAATCTTTTAATTTGCGCCACCTTTTTGTTGAACCTACACGCGTTACCCCCACTTCAGCTACTTGCATTGATAATATTTTTTGTAACTGTAAGGTAATTGAAAAATCAATAATTAATTTTGTCAATTCTGACCATACGGGACAGATAGCTGTTTTTGAACACCGTCATGCAACTGCTCCCTCCGTTTTTGTCTATAGGCCAATCACCACCAGTCGTGTGGAAAAATTTAAGGGAAATGTTTGAACACAAGGTTTCCCTGATGCAAGCTGGTAAGAACAGTAATATTGATGAGCTGTACAATACTTTATTTAATGTCATTCAAAAGGAATTTGAAATAATTTTTACAAAGAAAAAAGTCCAAGTAGATAACACTAAAACTAAATTTAGTGATTGGGCTACCAAAGGCATCTTTAAAAGTAGACGCACTTTATTCAAATTATATGATACTAAAGCAAACACGAATGATCCTCAAATAATTGAATATGTTAGAAACTACTCTAAACTATTTAAAAAAGTATGTGCAATGGCAAGGCTAATTACTTAAAAGAAAAAATTAGAAATTCTAGTAATAAAATAAAGACCACTTGGAATATGATTAATAAAGAGACTTGTAAAAATACTACTCAAGATCACAAGTACTCTCTAAAAATTGATAATAAACAACTTAATGAGGATGTTGAAGTGGCAAAGGCGTTTGAATCCTTCTTCTCTAATGTACCCCTTATTACTACTAGTCATTTAAATTCTAGCCCTCAGCTTGCTTATTGTCATCTTCGATCGAGTGTAGATGAGTGTTTAACTTCTTTTAGTTTCCACCACATCAACTCGGAAACTATACTTAAAACTTTTAAAGATATAAATATAAAGAAAACAGAAGATTTGTGGGGTATATCAGTAGAAATATTAAGAAATATAATAAACATTATTGCCCCTTATTTAGCTGTTATATTTAATGAATGCGTAGATATCGGTCAATTTCCAAATTTGATGAAATATAGCAAGGTTCTACCACTGTTCAAATCAGGTGATAGAAGTGACCCATCTAATTATAGACCGATATCCATCCTACCAGCCCTTAGTAAAATATTTGAAAAAATTATATTCAATCAATTATTGGGTCATTTTAATCTCAATAAATTATTTACATAATAAACAATTTGGATTTACTAAGGGCAGATCTACTACTGATGCAGGAGTTGCACTCATCAAGCACATTTTTGATGCATGGCAAATAAGCAAGATGCTGTAGGTATATTTTTGCGACCTTTCTAAAGCATTTGACTGCGTTAATCACCAAACATTATTAATGAAGCTACAGCATTACGGTCTCACAGACAGCTCTTTGAGCTTAATACGGTCATACCTAAGTGATAGAATTCAAAAAGTCAATGTTAATGGAATGACTCTTCCGGTGCCCTCTTACACATGGGAGTGCCCAGGGCTCGATATTAGGGCCCTTACTGTTTATTATATATGTAAATGACCTTCCTTACCTTACTAAAGACTTGTGTGACATAGTATTATTTGCAGATGATACTTCTTTAATTTTTAAAACTAATAGACAGAAAGATAACTTTGACGATGTAAATAATGCTCTCACCCAAGTGCTAAATTGGTTCACTGTAAACAATTTGCTTCTAAACGCTAAAAAAACTAAATGTGTTAAATTTACCATTGCCCAACGTAAGACAGGTCAGCACTAGGATCAATATGAACAATGAAGATGTTGAAGTTATTAATTCTACCGTATTTCTGGGCATTAGGTTAGATTCAAAATTACAATGGGGCCCTCATATTGCAGCTCTGGCTGGAAGACTCAGTTCAGCTGCATATGCAGTCAGAAAAATAAGACAACTGACCGATATTGAAGCAGCAAGACTTGTATATTTCAGTTATTTCCATAGCGTCATGTCTTATGGTCTACTCTTGTGGGGAACTGCGGCTGACATTCAAGCCATATTTGTGCTACAGAAGCGAGCCGTCAGAGCCATATACGGACTTAGAACCACGAGACTCGCTTAGAAATTTGTTCAAAGAAATCAACATCTTAACATTAGCATCACAGTATATTTTTGACTGTATAATGTATGTTTATAAAAATCTCAATTTATTACCGAAGAAATCTGATAAGCATAGCCTAAACACCAGAAAATAAACACAAACTTGCTGTTCCAAATCTCAGACTTCATAAAAATTGGTAATTCATTTGTCGGAATGAGCATTAAAAATTTTTAACAAATTACCACAAACCCCTTGTTGATTTACCCCATATATAATTTAATCTAAAGTTACATCTATTTGATGGCAAATGCCTATTATACAGTTGGAAGAATACCTAAATGACAAGAATTTGTGGAAATGATAAACGGTTCACCTACACAGTGTTATGTATTATGAAATTTAAATTTTATTTACATTCTTTAAAAATTTTATGATAACCAAATTTGAAAAGATTAAGTTCTACTGAGTTTCTTGCTGATTCTTCTCGGTAGAAATTGACCTTCCGAATCAGCAGTAGATTATAAAATTTGACAATTCATAAATGTTCTGTAAAGGACTTAAATTGAATAAAGTGATTTTGATTTTGATTTTGATTTGATTTTTACCCTGTAGATTTGCAAAATACAGGTACCTACAAAAAAGTTATCGCTTTATGAAAACATAGTACTAAAGTCGAGGTGAGTATGTTCAAGCGAAAGGTGTTGTGACTTAATTTTCCCGAGGGCGGGCGGCAAAATCCACTTTAATACAAAAATATTATGATAAGTTTTACAATAACTCAATTGCTACGCGACATACTTATAACAGTGCTTAGGGTTCGTGCTCACTAGGAGAAAGGAGGGTACATTTAATAATATGTCTCTATTCTTTATGAGAAATTCATCAATGTCAAGTGAAATAATTTATACAAGGTTAATTTTTTAATCACTATCCACATTTTTAAACTCGACTTAGAATCTGTAAGTGAACAGCTTTTTCCTAGAAACATGGGTTGAATTATTTATTTTTTTTACTTTTCATACAAATTGACGATTTTTGTGTTGTTAAGACTAAATACTAAACAAAAAACTATTGGTTAGGTTAGGTTAAAACGGTGACCAGCCAATATATTGAAATTCTTTGGCGAGTTTTTTTTGGGCGAGTTGTCCCATAACTCT
>JABMDO010000201.1:0-112118 GCA_014851415.1 Cnaphalocrocis medinalis | reverse complement strand
TGATTTGATTTGTTTTACCCTGTAGATTTGCAAAATACAGGTACCTACAAAAAATATCGCTTTATGAAAACATAGTACTAAAGTCGAGGTGAGTATGTTCAAGCGAAAGGTGTTGTGACTTAATTTTCCCGAGGGCGGGCGGCAAAATCCACTTTAATACAAAAATATTATGATAAGTTTTACAATAACTCAATTGCTACGCGACATACTTATAACAGTGCTTAGGGTTCGTGCTCACTAGGAGAAAGGAGGGTACATTTAATAATATGTCTCTATTCTTTATGAGAAATTCATCAATGTCAAGTGAAATAATTTATACAAGGTTAATTTTTTAATCACTATCCACATTTTTAAACTCGACTTAGAATCTGTAAGTGAACAGCTTTTTCCTAGAAACATGGGTTGAATTATTTATTTTTTTACTTTTCATACAAATTGACGATTTTTGTGTTGTTAAGACTAAATACTAAACAAAAAACTATTGGTTAGGTTAGGTTAAAACGGTGACCAGCCAATATATTGAAATTCTTTGGCGAGTTTTTTTTGGGCGAGTTGTCCCATAACTCTTCTTAACGCCCTGGAATTAACTCTTCGGGTGCCCCTTTAGTTATGGGTGTACCCCAGGGCTCGATATTGGGGCCGTTGCTGTTTTTAATCTACATAAATGACCTTCCTTACTATCCTAAAGATCTATGTGAAATAGTGTTATTTGCTGACGATACATCCTTGATTTTTGAGGTTGATAGACAAAAGAAAATGTTGACGACGTAAATAACACTCTCTCTCAAGTACTACACTGGTTCACTTCTAATAACTTAGTTCTTAATTCAAAGAAACTAAATGTGTAAAGTTCACTATGCCCAATGTAAGGCAGGTCAATATTAATATAGTCATGAAATAACGAACCTATTGAAATTATAAACTCCACAGTTTTCTAGGCATCACTCTGGATTCCAAATTGCAATGGAGCCCCCATATTGCTGCCTTGGCAGGAAGACTTAGTTCAGCTGCATAGCAGTTAGGAAAATAAGGAATCTGACTGATATTGAGACTGCAAGACTCTTATATTTTAGTTATTTTCATAGTCTGATGTCTATGGTCTATTGCTGTGGGGATCCGGTGCTGACATACAAGCTATCTTCATATTGCAGAAGAGGGCAATTCGCGCCATCTATGGCCTTAGATCACGTGACTCACTTAGAGAATTATTCAAGGAAATAAATATTTTAACGGTAGCTTCTCAATACATTTTTGATTGCATTATGTTTGTACGTAAAAACTTGCAGCTTTACTCGCGAAAATCTGATTTTCATAGCTTTAACACACGAAATAAACATAGGCTTGCGGTCCCAAATCTAAGACTTCATAAAATTGGCAACTCATTTGTGGGATTGAGTATAAAAATGTTTAATAAGTTACCACAAAGAGTAATTGACTTACCATTGCATGAATTTAAATTTCATATTAAAAACTGTTTAATGCAGAAAGGCTACTATAATGTAGAAGATTATTTAGATGATAAGGATTCCTGGACATGTTAATCTCCTCGCCTATTCTATTAAATGTATAATCTGATTTTATAATTTTACTTTGACGATTATCTAAACGATATAAAGCATTGTACACATCATACTGTTATTGTAATCTTAATAATATTTTTTATTATCAGAATGAAAATTGTAATACTGATCATAATTTGAAAAGAGTGACTACTGAGTTTCTTGCTGATTCTTCTCGGTAGAAATCGACTTTCCGAATCAGCGGTAGCTTACATAATATTTGACATTCATAAATGTTCTATAAGGACTTAAATTGAATAAAGAATATTTCTATTTCTCTATTTCTATTTCTATTTCTGGCGCCCGCAGTATGCGACGCGGCGCGGTGTTATACCGCCCCATGTAGAACAGTACAGTAACAACCTACATAGGTCGCTTGGCGCACGCACACATTGACAGCGCGGGTGCACGCGCACTCGGGCACTCTGGCGCCCGCAGTATGCGACGCGGCGCGGTGTTATAGGCCACATGTAGAACAGTACAGTAACAGCCTACATAGGTCGCTTGGCGCACGCACACATTGACAGCGCGGGTGCACGCGCACTCGGGCACTCTGGCGCCCGCAGTATGCGACGCGGCGCGGTGGTATAGGCCACATGTAAGTAGAAAAATGCTTCATTTTAGTGATACATCCTACACTGTGTCCGAGCTCAGGTAAGGTTTATTCATATTTTACGCACGTACAACGGTTCGTTCTGTACGCCTGAATAATTGAAAAATCCTTGTTTTTGGGATTGGAGCTTAAATTTGCGGAAGAGATTTGGAGTAAAAATTTGTAGATCACTAATCTTTTGTTTTTTTTTTATCCTTTTTGCAGTAATTAACAATTTGTTTCATAGCTGCCTCTTGCTCTATTTTAAGAGACTATCTCTCCTCCATGGTATGTTTTGTGCCCACAAACTCCGTAAACCGTTAGAAGTCCACTTCTTACAAAAGGATTATTACATACTAGTGGCCCGCCCTCACTTCGCTTCGGGACAGTAGTTACAAACTAAACCAATAGATGGCGCTGGTTGTCAATTAGATTGCGCTTGTGTTTCGTGTTTTCGGTTTACCTATACGCCTTCTCGTTGTCTCCAGATGTTATCTCTTTATAAATAGTATAGAAGATAGAAGAAGATGTCCTCATAGGTACCAAGCATGAGTGCGAATTAAGACAGATTGTTTAGTACACAAGTGTATGCGGAGACACAATTACACTCTCTATCCCCCATCACCCTCATATTTCGATAGTACACCAGCGTGATACGATTGAAGAGAGATCTGACCCAGGACCAACAGCTTAATGCTCTCCTAGACGGGGTATAAGACCGCCATTTGTCAGACTTTATGCTGATATTGAGAATATATGAACAAGAAAACTCAGGTAAATTTTGACCCGATCTGAGACCCCAAGCGTAGTGGGCACTGACTGCGCCACCGAGGCGGACGGACCGAATCTTGGGAGACGCTCACCAGGTACTTGCTAAGGACTCTTTCCCCGGTGCGTTTCTTCACTCCCTACAAAGTCTGTGTCAATCCCATCTCAATGTCACTTCTCCCCAAATGGGGCGTGAAACACCACAGCACAAGCGACTCGCGCTCGGGCAGTTCCACATCAATCGAACTCCTTAGTGAGGTACGTGGAAACACACGTGTTCATGAAGGTATACGCTTTTTTTATGATAGGTGGCAGACGAGCCGACGCATCACCTGATGTTACCATTCGCGATTACCGCCGCCCATGGACACCTACAACACCAGTGGTGTCACAAGTACGCTGCTTACCTTTTGACCCCCTTTCCACTGGACTGGACCTCTGGTACCCTCACTCACAAAGCGAAACATCGCATGCACTGCTTCACGCCGGTTTTTTGTAAAGACGTGGTATTACTCCGGTCGAGCCGGCCCATTCATACTGAAGCCTGGTTCTGCCACTGTGAAACCTTATTCTATGCTTCTTGTTGTGTGCTTAGAGTCACGTGCCTGTAGTTTCTCTAGCTTAAAATTATTAATTTAATACAGTTCATTTAGTACACTGCCATTCCATCTAACTCCCAAATCCACCGTTTTCAAAGATTAATTAATTTGTTAAACAACCATTGCTTATTCATTCATTCATTCAATTCAATGATGCATTTAATGAAACAAGTGGAAACATTCGGATAAATTGGGGCTACAAATTATGAGATACGAGTTTGAAATTTAGATTTGATTGTGTAAAATGTAGATGATAATTCAAGAATTTTGCTTTTAGATTCAAAATGTTTTCTTTGATTTGAGAAATGGGGATACATTGTTTAGTTTGGGTATTCATTGTTGGAGAAAATGGGGGAGCGAAAACAAGGTGTAAATTTTCACATTTCGGATAGTCTCTCCTTTGATCGGAAAAGGTAAGGTATCTAGAGATACACAGAAAACTGGTGTGAAGCAGCACCTGTGCTGTGTTTCGCCGAATGAGGGTACCGGAGGCCCACCCGGAGGGAACGGGATAAAAGGTTGGCAACGCACTTGTGACTCCTCTGGTGTTGCAGGTGTCCATGGGCGGTGGCAATTGCTTACCATCAGGTGATCCACCTGCTCGTCTGCTACTTATCACAGAAAAAAGCGTGTACGCATTGAAAGTGTCGCCGTCAACTGCGCCATCGAGGCCGTCAAAGTTGACAAAGTAGTTTGTCTACTAAACATCTAATGTCGTTTAATCCTATTGTAGAGATAAATATGGATTTAAAATAAAACAAAAATCCTAGCGATGTACGCTGGATAACGTATCATCTCTCTGACATAATCCAGCACGCCATAAATTTCAATCGGAAAACGAATGCGACCGCGCAAATGGACTCCGCTGACATTTTATGAACACTTATTCAAATTCAAATTCAAATATTTTATTGCGTTACATGTGGTATTACAAGAGTTAACAAATATAATAAAAGTACAGCACATGCACCCTGTTAGGGCATAGCAAAATATAAAAATCTTAAAAACTAGTCTTACATAAATATATTTTATATAAAATTAAATTCTTTTATAATTAAATCTCTTATATAAAAAATAAACCAAAAACAACATTACATACTACTTAAATTTAAAAAATTCTTCCAATGAGTAAAAACTATTTGTAATTAAAAACTCCTTCAATTTTTTGTTTAAGACTATTGGCTCTTCAATTTCTCTCAAATTTTGGGGTAAATTATTGTATATTTTTATAGACATATGCCATACACCCGCAGAAACCAAATGCAGTTTGGCTGGGGGTATGGCCAATTTGTTTTTATGGATAAGACGTCGCGATCTAGGACAGTTATCGCTGACGTCCTTGTATAAATGTTTATTTTTTATGACAAAATTGCAAACAGCTAAAATGTACATTGAGGCCAAAGTCAGAATTTTTAATTTTTTAAAGTATGGCCTGCAACTTTCTCTGTCATCGATATTGACTAATATTCTGACACATCTTTTTTGTAATATAAATAACCGATGGACATCCGTCCCATTTCCCCACAAAATCAAACCATACATCAACCAAGCATGTGCATACGCGTAATAAGCAGTTGTTGCAGTTTGCAAGTCAGTGGTCTTCTTCAGTTCGTAAAGGGCGTAAGTAAAACTAGATAATTTTCCAACTATTTTATCAATGTGTAGCCTCCAAGATAGATCACTATCGAAGACGACTCCTAATAGTGTGCTATTATCAATCGATTCAATTTCCATACCATTAAAAGAAAATTTTAAGTTAATAGGTCTTTTTTGACGGGGTTTAAACTGAATCAATTTAGTCTTTGGTACATTTAGTAGTAAATTGTGGTCTTTGAGCCATGCATCTATTGGGTAAAGAGTATTATTTAAGAGGTTAGGTAAATCATTAGAATTTTGGCACGGAACTACAATTGTTATATCGTCTGCATACAAAATGGTTTTTGAATCAGTCACGTTAACTATGTCGTTGATGTATATTAGAAATAGGATACAACCCAAAACACTACCTTGGGGGATAGAGTTTTCGGAAGGCTTTAATTGAGATCTAATTGTCTCAATGGTACCTGTGTTATGGTTTAAAAATTCAATCTCCACACATTGAGTTCTATTTTGTAAATAGGATTTAAACAATTCATGAGCCTGGCCTCGTACCCCTATTTCATACAATTTATGCAGAAGTATCTTATGCGAAACCCTATCATAGGCTTTACTCATGTCTAGCATTATTCCTATTGCATAATTTTGACCGTTTATTATCTTAAGTATTTCATGTGTGAGTTCGAATAATGCTGAGGCCGTTGACCTGTCTTTCCTAAATCCGTGTTGGCTGTTGTTAAAAATATTATACTTTTCACAAAAACTATTTAATTTTTTACACATAACTGATTCAATTATTTTGGAGAATGTAGACAGCAAAGAAATAGGTCGAAATTGTGTAACGTCATTTGTGTTTGAATTTTTGGTATTGGCTTTATAATTGATTGTTTCAGGAGACTAGGAAAAACAGCTTCTGAGAAGGACTGGTTGATGATATTTGAAATGGGCAACATAAGCTCATCAACACAGTGTTTAATGAGTATCGGAGGGAATTCATCGAAACCATAGCTAGTTTTGTTTTTAAGATTGCTAATAATTTTTTTAACTTCTTCCGGAGATATAGGATCAAGATATATTGAATTATTTAGGCGGGTAGCTGCAGGTCGTCCTTGCGTCTCCGTACTAGACCCATTTCTAGATCCTACTGAAAGGAAATAATCGTTAAAAGTGTTTGCTATTGAAACTGGTTTTGTTATGGTAACATTATTGGTTTTTTAATGAAATATTACGCTTAATTTTTCGTGCTGTTTTATTAGTTCTCTCTTTTATGATTTGCCACATGGATTTTACTTTATTTTTAGCCTTATTCATTTTCTTTATGTGATTAAGTTTTTTTTGATGCAATCACTACTTTTTTTAATATTTTTTCGTAGGTTTTATAATGGTTTCTTAATGTAAGATCGTTAGAGTGCAAGGTTAGTATCCTAAGAAGGCGTTATTTAGACATGATTTTTTTATTCCGGGGGTTAACCAAGACTTCCTTTTATTATTAATTTTTACTTTTTTTATTGGGATACTTAGGTGTAAGATTTCTGTCAGTCTTGAATGGAATGCCAGATAGTTTTCATTTACATTTTTATTATTGACTATAATTTCTGACCAATTAACTAATTGTAGTTGTTGCTTAAATAAATCAAGATTTTTCTCATTAAATACTCTCTTAAAACTGATATATAGTATCATTAACAGTGTTTTCTTGTTGTAGTTCGATCAATACCCCTCTATGATCACTGAGACCATACTCGTTGACACTGATATTAAAGTTATTTTTATTAAAATTTGTAAAGATTACATCTAAACAGGTTGCACTATCTTTATGTATTCTAGTTGGCACCTTTACGTTCTGATCAAGTTAAACCTTTTGAAAGTATTTTTCAATTCAATAGTTTTTTCAGACGGCTCAGCTGAAGTATGTTGGGTAGTAGGTTTAAGTGATATCATGATTTTCTTAACTTCATCCATCTCCTTTCTTAGCTGGGTATTACTGCTCTGTAATTCATCTATCCGTTTGCTGTTTTTTGTGCACAATATTTTTAGGTCCTTTATTTCAGTTTCTACTGTTTTTTGGATTTTCTTCAAAGTCTCAGATAAGTCAGATATTCGAAATTCCTGATTATTAAACCGGTCTGCCACTTGGGTTCTTAAGGCACGCAATTCGGAGAGTATAAGCTCGCTGTTACTTGGCGCGGCGTCGAGTATCATGGTATTTCCTTGGGGAGGGGAGCCATTAGATAGCAGTGATTCATCCATAGGTCTAGGCTTGCTTTTTGCCCTCGTAGTAATATACGAGACGTTAGTGTTCTCATCAGTAATTGTTTCAGGAAAATCCATCAACTGCCTAACGGGCGTATTTGTATTGTTGTTTTTTGGCTGCTGAGATTTACACTGAGGACATTCCCAAGTTTGTTTACGTTCTTTTGACATTATATTGTAGAACCACTCCTCCGAAATGTTCGCACACAATAGGTCGTAGGTATCCTTACATTTATAGCATTCTAGGAATTTTCGATCTGATATTTTGTTAGAGCAGCCTGCACAATTTTTTGTAATATTCAAATTAGCCATTTTTTCATATTTCTTTTTTAATTAGTATTGTTATTAATTAATGTTTTTTATTTGTTTATTTTAATTTTATAACTTATAATTATTAAGTTATATCAATAAATCAATATTTCTCTAACATTTGAACCTTTTTATGAATAGCGCCATCTAGTGGTGAGCGGCTGTATTATTATAACAGTGTCCGTAGGGTTCAAAGATGAACTGGGTGACGGCCACTTATTTGCTGTAGAGGACTTTTTACGCATGCGCACTGGGTATCAAAACATTGTTTACAAGCCAACTTTAAATTTTTAACGACGATTATTTCAAGCTTTTTCTCAGAATTTCTTGTGGAATAAAACTTCAAGAAGACTCACGTTCTCTAATTACTGCCAAGCTCTTTGTAGCTCAATATTTTACACTGCACAGTTTAAATATTCTTAAAACTTCCATCAAAAGTTTTTCAATGCACCGTATTTTTAACTGCGGTTTATTGTTTATAATCAGCGCATATTTATTCACAAACAATGTCACATATGTATTGGGTTCTTCTTTTTACTTTTCACCACTTTTTAGAACAAAAATGTGCTTATGTAATTTAAAAACAAAATAAATCTTGGAGTTCAATGTTTACATGGCAACAGCGCCACCTATCCTCTCATATACTACTTAATTATAAGTAAAAACATTAATGGCGTTTATTTCACGAAACGGACGCGGTTCTACTAGCATATGCAATAAATTGTTGTTAAAATAATGGCCGGGTCCAGAGCGGCTGACTCGGCGTATCAAATGGAACGTTTGGGTGTGCGTGCACTCGCAGTGTCAATGTGTGTCTGTTACTGTACTGTTCTACATGTGGCCTCTAATACCGCGCCGCGTCGCATACTGCGGGCGCCAGAGTGCCCGAGTGCGCGTGCACCCGCGCTGTCAATGTGTGCGTGCGCCAAGCGACCTATGTAGGCTGTTACTGTACTGTTCTACATGTGGCCTATAACACCGCGCCGCGTCGCATACTGCGGGCGCCAGAGTGCCCGAGTGCGCGTGCACCCGCGCTGTCAATGTGTGCATGCGCCAAGTGACCTATGTAGGCTGTTACTGTACTGTTCTACATGTGGCCTATAACACCGCGCCGCGTCGCATACTGCGGGCGCCAGAGTGCCCGAGTGCGCGTGCACCCGCGCTGTCAATATGTAGCTAATAATATCTGTAGGTATCTAGGTACGCCTGTACTTAAAGTTCTTAGGTGCTCCTTTCCTATCTTATAGACAAGATCGAATTAAAACAACTTCCTAACTCCGCTCCCAGACTGAACCTTCTTAACGCAATTTTATTCCTGAATACTACCAACAGTAAAATTAATGCAGACGTTTCTCGAATGTTCCATCCTATTTGAAGAGTATAAGACTTGAGAATATCTCGAAGGTGTCGAGCCGTCTAGATATAAATGTAATAGGCTAAGGAATTATAACACATCGTATACGTTTTCATTGTAGCAAATAATTTGTGACTTTGCAAACTTTGTACTGGAGTTTGAGAGACACTGCGAAGAAAATAACTTAATTGTACGTAAAGCAAATGAGAATGGTTGTGTGAGTATTGGATCTTTGTTTGAAAATGAACAACCGATACAGTCTTGATTTTTATCTTTATGACAGATTATTATCTTTATGACGCTTGTTACGAGTGCAAGTATCGTTTACGTTACGCCTACGACACAAATACATCAAAGTATACAAAACTATAAAATTTCATCCATCGCCTCTCACTATCCAACACATTAGGTTGTAAGTATATCAAATGAGAAAATTTTACAGGTTGTAACCTTATGTGTGGTTGCCTGTACAATGGCGAACTGGGTCATAAGTGCAACTAACTAGCTAGTTTGGGAAATCAGACTTGTAAAAATTGACCAGAATTGCTTAAAATACGCATTAAATATACGCAATAAAGGTTGTCTGGAAGAGATCACTATTAGCGATAAGGCCGCCGATATTGTACTTGTAAATTACTATTAGCATTAAGTTCTGTAATGTGTTGTGCAATAAAGAGTATCTATCTATCTAAATGTGCTGTGTTTCGCCAAGAGGGTACCGGAGGCCCACTCGGGGGGGAAGGGGATAAAAGGTTGGCAGCGCACTTGTAACTCCACTGGTGTTGCAAGTGTCCATGGGCGGCGGCAATTGCTTACCATCAGGTGATTTGCCTGCTCGCCTGCTACCTATCACATTAAAATAAAATCTCATCACTGATGAGTAATGTGATTGGTTATTTTTTTAAAGTCTCCGCTCAATCCCACGCTGGTCCGCTTCTGTGGAAACGCACCCTAATCCGCTTTTACTGACAGAAGCCATCTTGATTATCGATGTTTGGCATTACACTCTCTAGGTGGGAAGATAAAGAGAAAATCTCCATTGTCGAAATAGATAGCTATTTCGGTCCTTTGAAGGTAGCGGACCGAACTCTACAATTGCGAACTTGTCGCTTCCAGATGAGATGTCATTTGTAAAATTGACTTAGCAGATTCCGCCCAACTCCAAACCTTGTTATGAGCTAGTATTGTTTTCTCGACGGAGAACATTGCCTCAATAAACAGCAGCTTCTCGCTAGACGTGACAATTTCGGCTTTGTGTCTAAAGATGGCGGGTATTGATTGTAAATTTTGGGTCTAAACCGTATGATAGGATCTTTGTCTTAGCTTATAATTCCCGATTACGTTTAAAACTTGTCGTTTTTTGGAATCCAGGGTACCTACGCCTAGTAGAGCATGATTTAGAATTTAAGAGATCCGATAATTACAATGAAGCGACTTACTTACAATTAAACTAGAATCGCAGATATAGGTGAAAAATCGGCTAAACTCTAATGGGACTGAACGAGGCGACTACATAGAGAAGACCTAAATGATAATACATTAATTTAAAAGAGATAGTGGGATCACAGACGTGTTGACTTGGAACTCTTCTCCCAACAAGAAATTCCCGCTACAAATTGACTACAATGGTGGCAATTAAGATTGCTAGGTCTACCATTTTCTAGTAGTGGGACAACGTAGGCTAAAAGAAGAGCTGACGTTTGACAACGATCTACCAGTCTGGGATACACCACATCGATGAGATCCAGAAAATTACATTTGCCAATAAATAGCCTGTACACTTATGCTTTAAAGATGTCCAGATTCTTGTGATCAGGAAAAACAGGCCTTATCTCTTAAAGAATAGCCTCAATACTCGTATAAAATGTACAATTTAACCAACTTCATCAATCTAAGTGCTTGGTCTTATTGAATCAACAGTATCTCAACTTAAAGGAGATTCCTAAGAATAGCTTCGACAATATTCCTTTGACAATCCGGATTCCACTCAGGTGAAGCCAAGGACATAATGCAGTTGATTATACAATTCTACGACGGATCGTTTGATTCTGAGATCTGTTCGTATAATTTTTATTCACTCTGAATTACCTAAAATTAAGTTACTGTATTGTTCTACATGCGGCCTATAACACTGCACCACGTCGCATACTGCAGGCGCCAGAGTTCCCGAGTGCGCGTGCACCCGCGCTGTCAATGTGTGCGTGCGCCAAGCGATTCCATTAACTCTATTGAAAAACTACTAAGTTTTCCACGTATGAAAACAATATTATTTTCCATCACAGTCCGACTCAAACCACTTTCCTAGCAGCAAAAAGGTGTGGTTACATAAATATTCAACTAGCGACCTCTAGCGGGTTAATGAGTTGCCGATAGCTCCGCTTAGGGATTCAAAGGGCGTGCTCTTACACCGGGGGAATGAATTTTAAAGCTTCTTTTAAAATTTCAAACATTGTGCGTTTTGTGAGGGGAAAACATTGTTGTAGTAAAGTAAGTCAACTTGGTGCTCCTCGCCTTTTCCAGTTTAAATGGGAGTTTCCTTATTTTGAGGTTCTTGGCTGTTCTGTTATTTTTTGTGTGGGTGGCAGATGAGCAGACGGATCACCTGTTGGAAAGCGATGGCTGCGCTCATACCAGAAGAGTCACTAGTGCGTTGTCAACCTAATCCCTTTGCGGGGGCAATTGGGCCTCCAGTACCATCACTTATTCCACGTAATACAGCGCAGGTAACCTTCATCAAGAAACCTTCAAGTTTCGGATAGTTTCTGACACGTAAAAATAAAATCAAAAGCTTTTAACGGTAGATCTGGTTTTAGGTACCTACATAAGAGTTTTTTTGCTGGTCTCTATACCAATCTAACGTTTCCAATTTTTTTGGGATGACAATACTTTCAAAATACAGCAGACCAAAAAATATTGGTTTGTTAAGATTCTCAGAATTGGTCAGATATCTATCGCTGGATGGATCAGGTCAAAAAGGATCTTTGTTACCTCCAAAGGCAGGATTGGCAAGAGGTGGCTAAGAATAGAGCGGAGTGGCGAATTCTCGTGTTGGTAGAGGCCAATATCCACTTCGGTCGCTGAGCCAGCTTAGTAAGTAAGTAATGTTAAATTCTAACCTAAGTAAAAGCGACCAACAAAATTTAAATTCTTGAGTTAAGTTATTTTAGGGAGTTGTCACCTAAGCCCTGGTTTTTGGTTTCACAAAACAGGTTGTTTCTACCTACTTTAGTAAAAATCCTAAAAGAATTCCCCGAAAAAGTAACAAAGATTTAAACCCGTCACGGTAGCCTTCATAAATAGAATAAACTGACCCAATAGAAGGCACTTCTGCTCTTTCACAATCCTCAGAACCCCTAAATCTAATTTAGGGAACTAAGATTAGGGGATGGGATATAAAAAGTTGTAAGTTACTACCAGAACATTAGATAACCACAGAACGGCCACTAAGCAAAGACACAGACCGTTACGTAATGTAGGCAACACTGCGTGCTAGTGGCAGACGAGCAGATAGATCGTTTAACTGTGGGAGAGCCACGCTTCGGCATGAATGGGCCGGCTCGACCGGAGTGATACCACTGCCTCACAGAAAACCGGCGTGAAGCAGCCCCTGTGCTGTGTTTCGCCGAGTGAGTGAGGGTACAGGAGGCCCACCCGGGGGGGGGGAAGGGGATAAAAGGTTGGCAGCGAGCTTGTAACTCCACTGGTGTTGCAAGTGTCCATGAGCGGCGGCAATTGCTTACGATCAGGTGATCCGCCTGCTCGTCTGCTACCTATCACATAAAAAAAACACCTGGTGGTAAGCCATTGCCGCTGCCCTTAGACAACTGCAATACCAGTAGAGTCACAAATGCCCTGCCAACTTATAACCTGCCTTCCTCTCAATTAGGCCTCTGGTACCCTTACTCACTCGACGAAACACAGCGCAGGCGCTGCTTCAAGCTGGTCTACTGTGAAGCCGTGGTATCACTCCGGTCGAGCCGGCCCTTCCCCAACGTTTGGATATTCCCATAAAAATTTTCAACTTTTCATACAAAGTCAGTCAAGGGACTTGTTTATATTGTATGGGAAGTCAAAAAAAAATCGATGAATCGTCAAAAGTCGTAGAATAAAAAGTGTTGTTCAGAATGATTGGTAGAAGACGTGATTAAAGGGATGTAAATGTTCATAGATTTTTTTTGCTTCAGAGTGCTAAATTTTAATGTGAAACTGTCTAAATTAAACTAAGTTACTATCTTGCTTGTTTAAATTAAGTAAAGTTGGCCTATAATTTAAGTACAAAATAGGATGAATGTGAAAAGTTTTTGCTGAAATTTAATCTAATAAGCTGGGTTTTTAAGTTTGTGTACGTTGTGTGAGAATTATGGGAAGCCATATTTTTACGCCAAATTTTGAAGTTTTTTTATGTCATAAGTGGCAGTCAAGCAGATGGATCTGCGTAACGCTACCTGATCGTAATTTTGGGAAAAATTGGCTGTGACATACGGACGGATAGACAGACAAGACGAATCGTTTTTTTTTTCTTTTTTATGAGATAGGGGACAGACGGACAGACGGATCACCTGATGGTAAGCGATTACCGCCGCCCACGGACACCCGCAACAACAGAGGAGCGCAAGTGCGCTGCCGACCTTTAAAGAAGGAGAACGCTGGCTTTTTGAAGGTTTGCAAGTCGTATCGCTCCAGAAATCCATACTTACTTATATTATAAATGGGAAAGTAGGTATGTCTGTCTGTCTATCGGTCTGTATGTTTGTCTTTCTTTCACGGTAAAACGGAGCGACGAATTGACGTGATTTTTCAAGTGGAAATAGTTGACGGAATGGAGAGTACTTTTTGTCCTTTTCTAACCCCCCATTTTGGGGAAGTGGGGGATGCGAATGAAGCTGCGGGAAAAAGCCAGTACCGAATCTATAAAGGGTCCGTTTCACGACCCTAACATCGGGTATCAAGTTGACGTATAAAACCAGCATCCTGAAAAACAGAGTTCAAAATACAGAATTAATTTACGCAACCTACATCTCAACATTTTACTGTACCACAACAAGACTATAAAAACCTTTCCCCAGACTTACTTATAAACAAGCAAGGCACTGTAGAAGAGAATTTACTTCGAAATAATGAAGGAACACTCTCAAAGATAGGTATCTTGTATATCGTAAAAATAGGTATCGTAAAGTTTGGAAATAAATGTAAAATTTTGTCCTTCGCCATGAGAGTTCAATATTTGACAAACTTGACGCTTATTTTTTACTTTTAAAAGTATCGTCTCCTGTAATTTTGTTATATCAGGTCTTACAATCAGTCAACTGCTAGTGACGGAACGGAAGATATTCCGAAAGATTCTGGGACCAACCAAAGGAGAAGATGGGTGCTGGAGGCACAGGTTTAACCGTGAGATCGAAGATCTGATAGCCGAGCCGAACATCATCGGGGAAATAACAGCATCCCGACTACGCTGGCTCGGACACGTGGAGAGAATGGGAGAGGATCGCGCAGCCAAAAGAGCCTATCTGGGACGACCAACGGGGCGACGTCCTGTGGGTCGTCCGAGATACCGCTGGAGGGACGAAGTCGCCAAGGACCTCAAAGCACTTAACGTGCACGATTGGGCGGAATTGGCACAGGACCGCAAAAAAAGGCGAACTTTGACGTCGGAGGCCAAGACCCACTTTGGATCGTTGAGCCAGCGTAGTAAGTAAGTAGGTCTTACAATCAGAAGACCTTTAAGTGACATTGGCAGGGGGACGATGTACAATTTTTTTTTTGTTTAAAGTTGGTATCGTAATGAGGGTTTTTGCAAATGCAAAATCCAATAGATGGCGTTACGTTGAAGTCAGGTCCCACAACGAGTGGATTAGTTCTATTTTGACGTATCATGTCAAAATTATGAAGTTACGTACAAAACGACTAATGTTGTCAAAGTTGGACCTGACGTCAACTTAATGCCAGCTATCGGACTTTACATTTGCAAAAACCCACATTGTTAGTCCACCGGTTCAAAGTCGCTCAAAGAGCTATGGAAAGGGCTATGCTCGGAGTATCTTTGAAGGACCGCTTTAGAAATGATGTAATCCGACAGAGAAACAGAGTCACCGATATAGCCCACCGAATTAGCAAACTGAAGTGGCAGTAGGCTGGTCACATTAGCCGCAGAACTGACAACCGTTGGAGCCGTAAAGTCCTTGAGTGGAGACCGCGACTCGGCAAACGTAGTGTTGGACGCCCTGCTACAAGATGGGATGACGACGTTCGAAGGCTGGCTGGAGTGAGCTGGATGAGAGTGGCCGAAAATCGGGAGCGGTGGCGTGCATTGGGGGAGACCTATGTCCAGCAGTGGACGAGCGTGGGTTGCTGCTGATGATGATGATGACATTGTTGGTATTGCAGGTGTCTATGGACGGCAACAGTTGCTCAGCATCGTGATCTGTCTGCTCGTCTCCCACCTATCACATAAAAAAGAGAGAAAAAAACTGCTGGGGAATTGTTTGCTTTAGCGCTGAATCAGTCACACACGTAATCCTGGAGTGCGATGCTGTGAAAGCCAGCGGGAGGGAATTCTTGGATCTGGGAGACCTTCCAGATCCTCCGTGACCACGCAAAGCCTGTGAAGATCCCAGGAAGCATAACTGCGCTTCTACGGGTTCGATTCCCGTACCTTTTTTTTTTTTATGAGATAGGGGGCAGACGAACAGACGGTTTTTTGTGTTGGGTCTGGGTTTTTGTGGTTCTTTCGTTGTTTCTGGTTTCTATAGCACAAGGAAAAACCTTAGTTTGGGGTACCAGGATAGTTTATGTGATGTTGTCTCAATTTATATTTGAGGACCCGTTTAGCGCAATGGTTTGAGCGCCGGTTGAGACGTAAGGGTCGCGGGTTCGATTCCCGCACCAACACAAATGTTTGTTGATGAAACAGATATTTGTGTTGGGTCTGGGTTTTTGTGGTTCTTTCGTTGTTTCTGGTTTCCATAGCACAAGGAAAAACCTTAGTTTGGGACCAGGATAGTTTATGTGATGTTGTCTCCATTTATTTTCTTTTTTTTTCTGGGCGGAGTAAGGCTGGCTAAAATAGCCAGAACCCTACACGTACAGTGGCCGGCACATCAAGTTACTACAGTCTGTCAAATTTCCTCAGTTGATATTGAACCAAACACGCTTGACATAAAAGTGAGGTTCGATTGAAGAAATTTGACAGATTGTAGTAACTTGATGTGCTGGCCACCGTACAATGAACCAAGTAGGATTCTAAGTGCCAAAATAGGAGTCCACTTTACATTCTATGTATATGTATACCCGTACATTACAACTGCTGGGAAAGGCGGAGCGTAAACGCGATAACAAAAGTCCGCTTGTTGAATTTTCACACGATTTACTCCACGAAATACATCCAAAGTAACCCATTGTTAGGAAAATGTATCTATGATTAATGATGGCTTAAGTTTGAGTTCGAGCCACTATTCAATCACTGGTGGGCAGAGATAAGGCTATCATACTTGATTAATTTTAACGCCTAAGTTGTTGGCAGTTTTACTCTACTCAAAGTTACGAGACAATGGACCATGACAACTAATTGAATTTACCTTCTAATATGTAAGTAAGTACAAGTAATCAAATCACTAAAGTTTTGGATATTTACGACGTATGTACTGAGGCCTCAGAGTGCCTGAGTGCGCGTGCACCCGCGCTGTCAATGTGTGCGTGCGCCAAGCGACCTATGTAGGCTGTTACTGTACTGTTCTACATGTGGCCTATAACACCGCGCCGCGTCGCATACTGCGGGCGCCAGAGTGCCCGAGTGCGCGTGCACCCGCGCTGTCAATGTGTGCGTGCGCCAAGCGACCTATGTATGTAGGCTGTTACTGTACTGTTCTACATGTGGCCTATAACACCGCGCCGCGTCGCATACTGCGGGCGCCAGAGTGCCCGAGTGCGCGTGCACCCCGCGCTGTCAATGTGTGCGTGCGCCAAGCGACCTATGTAGGCTGTTACTGTACTGTTCTACATGTGGCCTATAACACCGCGCCGCGTCGCATACTGCGGGCGCCAGAGTGCCCGAGTGCGCGTGCACCCGCGCTGTCAATGTGTGCGTGCGCCAAGCGACCTATGTAGGCTGTTACTGTACTGTTCTACATGTGGCCTATAACACCGCGCCGCGTCGCATACTGCGGGCGCCAGAGTGCCCGAGTGCGCGTGCACCCGCGCTGTCAATGTGTGCGTGCGCCAAGCGACCTATGTAGGACTGTTACTGTACTGTTCTACATGTGGCCTATAACACCGCGCCGCGTCGCATACTGCGGGCGCCAGAGTGCTCGAGTGCGAATGCACCCTATCATAATATGCTAATAGTTACATGGTAAAATGTTTTATCAATGTTGACCCATACAGATAGTCAATAAAACGCTGGAGTTAGGTGACGGGTTAATCTATTTCCAATGGCCCCATTAAGCCTTTGGTCATTAGGCAATTAATCAATATAGCGACCGCAGGGATAATCGAGGTAGATGTCAAGTTAAAATCGTTAAGGGTTGTGTTTCCACGTTGCCAGGTACATTGATACCTCTATTGAGGATAAAGGTATAATGTCCTTTAAACGTACAGCCGCAGGAAATAGAAAAGTGCGCAAGTGTGTTCTCGGACACAGGTGCACTCTTTATTTCCTTACTCTCATATTTCGATTGGACACTTAAAAAGTAAGGCGCAACACTTAAGTTGCTTCTAAGAAAGGGTTACAAGATTGCCAGCGACCAGACTTCTGGCTGACAAAAAGACTTTGTCAACAAAGAAACTCAAAATTTTTGGCCCAACCCGGGGATTGAACGCGGTACCTAAAGCTACTGCGCAGTGATTGAAGGTTGCTGCGGGTATTAAAAACGAATGGTAACTCGCCCGTAAGCCAGTTACTAGAGAGATAGATTACCGGTCCTTTCAGTATGAAGATACAGCTTGCAATAAAAATTATCAGAATTTAATCTGCCAGAAATGTTAAATCACCGTTGTAGCACTAAAAAGATGTAGGTACACTTATACTACTCAACCAAAACAATTAGGCGCATTCTGAAAATGGCGGCTTGAGGACTAGTGATGGGAATACTTTCATCTGTATTATACCAGTGATACATAAGTAGTATGAGTACTAGTAATACTAGTTATTTATCTTTACTGAAATCCCGTACAGACGACTTTATTTTAATAATATTGCACTTTATTTTAAAACCAACGCTCAGAGCAAGTATCCGACTTCGCCGATGCAGTGTTACCGCTTCTGAATAATATCTAAAATAAGTATGTACAATTGCTAAAATTCATTTAATAAGTACTTATATTTAAACAAACATTAATAATTTGAATTATTTTAAAATAATCTTATACTTACTACTTCTATTCGTTCGTTATTTATTATGTTCAATTAGGATTCCATTACATAGTTTATGTTAAGAAGATAAATCTAATCAATTTGTACTTATGACAACGGTAACACTACTGTTCCGAAAAAAGTAACTATTACGCGTCACTACGGGATGCGTGGGACGAAGTGCGGGGTACGGGGTGCGGTAACCGCACTCCTGTCATGCGCCTAATTGTTTTGGTTGGGTAGTACACCAGTGCTATTTTGAACTAAAACATGATGCTGATTTAACTACACACCGTGCCAAAACATTTATAAATGAATAGGATGAACAAAACAAAAACTCATTAAAATGGTAGGGAACAATTTACACGAATTACTGTACAAATGGGCTCAATTAATTCGTTTTGGGTATTCCCGAATCAGCCATTTACTCAGTTTCATTCATATTGCGGTGAATTTTATCGTATTGAGTAGGTAATCCAAATAAAATTATGTTCCGGCACTGTTATAGGCTACATGTAGAAAAGTACAGTAACAGCCTACACAGGTCGCTTGGCGCACGCACACATTGACAGCGCGGGTGCACGCGCACTCGGGCACTCTGGCGCCCGCAGTATGCGACGCGGCGCGGTGTTATAGGCCACATGTAGAACAGTACAGTAACAGCCTACATAGGTCGCTTGGCGCACGCACACATTGACAGCGCGGGTGCACGCGCACTCGGGCACTCTGGCGCCCGCAGTATGCGACGCGGCGCGGTGTTATAGGCCACATGTAGAACAGTAACAGCCTGAGCACTTACCTTAGCATTGATCCTTCTAAGTACATTGTTATATCAACATAGGAAGGGGTTGATAAATAATCAACCCCTTCCTATGTTACCACAGAAGAGAGAAAGCGAACAAAATACGAAAATAAACCTTATTGTCAATAGAGCAGTTGGGTTAACCTTTCAGACAACAATTAATAGTGGTGTTGGCTAAGCGGACCCCATCGATATTCTGTAGCCAGTGACCCGTGGTTCACGGTTGAGTCAATATGTATTAGCGGCCGGTATAACCGCACTTGTCCGCCAAGATTGATATCGGATCGGCAAAGGATTTCGCTCTTTTGATACAACTTTTCCGATATTTTGTTGTAATAACATCGATATATCGGCTATGGCAGCCGATATCTTTAAATAGCGCATTTGGTAGTCCTCACTTAGCTTGATACCGATAATAGCTGTCAAAAAAATAATGTCACATTGAAGTACATTTCTCAAATTAAAATGACTTTCTAACCTATAACTCCGTTCTGCTGTCTTGCATATCAAGCTAATTTGGGTGTTGTGGAAATGTGCATTAATAAAAATCAATATTTCATACGAAGTCAATGGGGAGTCGAAAAATTTCCGCCATTTTCAAAAGTCGTAGAACAAAATACTTAAATAGTATGTTGTTTGGAATAAAATATGATGCTTGGTAAAGATGTGGTTAAAGGAATGTAGTAAAATGTTTATAGATACAATATCCTTTGTACCTACCTTTATACCTTGTACTTTGTGAATATTTCCAAACGACGGTTTTGTGTTCCTGAAATTTTCATGAAAGCTTGAGCGATTTATCATTAAGTTGAGTACTTCAGTGTTTCTTGGAAGTTGAAGCTGTCAGTCAGATATTGTAAAAGTTAATTTCTAATATTACCGAAGTATAGGCGAGACGATGATAAAAGTATCAATCTATATACTCTCCCACTGAAGGGCAGAAGCCTCAATCATAGAAATCAAGTAATCGCTACTATGATGGGATTAGGCTTAATCACGCAAGCGGCTGTCATTCCATCCTCATCATTTTGATGGTCAACGATCCAGCACTGTGCGATTTTCGAGGAATTTTCTCCCGCGAACCTCAGTCTTGTGGAATAGTTTAGCTGCGGCAGTATTTCCTGACGGCTATGACTTAGGGACCTTCAAGAAACGAGCGTACTCCTTAAAAGGCCGGCAACGCATCAGCGACCTCTCTTTTCTCACAGATGTTCATAGACAGCGGTGATTGCTTGCCAGCAGATGACCCGCTTGCTCGTTTGCCGGCTCTAGTATAAAAAAAACACGACTATTAATGTTCTACATCGATGGTTGTTCGTTGAGATTTTTCGACATTGTCGAAATATCGCTAAAGCAAACATTATTAATCCTCATTGGAGGTGTGACGATTACTCACGCACACAGAATTACGATCCCTGCAGGCTACCGTTATCTCTATCACGTACGCTGTGTCAGCAGATCTGACCACGTATGTGATATACGATTATGAGGTCAGTAGTGGCCGTATATACTTAAGCCTTTTTTATATATTGGCTCAGTATATTGGCTCACCTCAGCCTGATGATAAGTAAGAGGAGAGCCCACGTTGCAGTTACAACGGACGCGACGGCATCACATCCGTTGGCACTGCCATACTGGCCCGCGAGATGCTTCTTCACGCTTCGTTTGAAGGAGTTTTAGGATAGAGGAAACAGAGGAATCTTGTAGAGATGAACCTACATTAGTCAATACTCATTGATCATTATTATAATATACCAACTAGTCACACAAGACTTAGTGCAACGTTTCTCCTGGGTCACCAACACATGCCTCATTGTGTCCTGGTGACCCACCAATAATCTACCAGCGTCCAGCAAAGGGATACCTCTTTACCTGGCTACGCAACCCTGAACAACTTAACCTTTAACCAGGCAACTAGACATATTTTTTTTATTGGTTTTCAACCTTATCATAATTGCATAAAGTTCAAAATCTGGTGGTCTCATATGGTACATAGCCTGGTTAATGGTTAAACTTTACATTGACGTTACTACCCGTTTATACTGTGGACTGGAAACTCCACCCACTATTATTAAATCGCTATCGTAAACCCTAAACCTGAAGGCTCTCGAGACACTCAATATTTCACACCGTTAACACCCGGCTGGACAAATCAAGTTATCGGTTTAGTAGACTGGCGGGTCAACCGTGAACACGGTAGGGTAAAATAGATAAACAGTTTAATTTTGAACCTGTAACTTCGATATAATCAATATATACGTAAGCTGAACAAACTACAGTATACTGCGGACTCTAAAGCGTGAGATTGCACTCGCGCTATAAATAATGTGCTTGTGGCTTATAATACCGCGCCGTGTCGCATACTGCGGGCGCCAGAGTGCCCGAGTGCGCGTGCACCCGCGCCGTCAATGTGTGCGTGCGCCAAGCGACCTATGTAGGCTGTTACTGTACTGTTCTACATGTGGCCTATAACACCGCGCCGCGTCGCATACTGCGGGCGCCAGAGTGCCCGAGTGCGCGTGCACCCGCGCTGTCAATGTGTGCGCGAAGCGACCTATGTAGGCTGTTACTTAAAACTGCCTTGTTCTTTAAGGGGCTACACGAATGAAACTAGCGCCGCCAACCTATTTACACTAATTGTGGCGAAAATACGATATTTTTTAAGAAAGCAAAACATTACAGACTTAGATAAAAGTAAATTGAATTTTTCAAGATGCAATACAATATATAAAACACGCGACAAGTAACAATAAAGTTCATTATTGCTAAAAGTGGCCGTTTTTAGCAATAATGAACTTTATTGTTACTTGTCACGTGTAAAAAATATTTTTTTGCATCTTGAAAAATTCGATTTACTTGGATCTAAGTCTGTAATGTTTTATTTTCTTCAAAATCATCATATTTTCGCCATAATCAGTGTAAATAGGTTGGCGGCGCTAGTTTCATTCGTATAGCCCCTTAACTCAATATGATGCTCCAATGTTCAGTTAATAAAATGAAGGCCTAAAGACAAAGGCAAAATTACGAAGCGCCAAAAATTCTAGCGACATCTTATTCAAGTGTCTCTTGAAATGTTGTCAATAAGGGAACGCACCTTTTATTTTGTTTTGTGAATTGGCGTTTCTTTCATTTTTCTTCACTGAATTAGGTCGTCATATTTGGGGTCCCGTATGTTAAAATTATGAGTAAAATGCTTTATTATTCAATATACTTAAGTAATTATAATCTAGATGATTTCAACATCTTTTATAATGCGTCAGAAATTAGTGACAAGCGGATAGTTTAGAACCAACGTACTTAGTTCCCACGTTTTCTTATCACTTACCAATAAGGATTCCATACTTTGTGATATTTGTGACAAATTTTGGCTATCGCAACAAATCGTTCGGTTTTTTTCATATTGTGATAGGTGGCAGACGAGCAGACGGATCACTTGATGGTAAGCAATTGCCGCCGTCCATAGATAGGTACTTGCAACACCAGTAGAGTCACAGCTAACCTTGAAACCCCAATTGGTCCTTCGATACCCTCACATATTCAACGAAACAACGCGCAAACGCTGCTTCACGCCGGTCTTTTGTGAGGCTGTGGAATCACTCCAGTCGAGCCGGCCTATTCATCCTAAAGTGTGGCTCTCCCACGGTTATGGTTGTATGTGTTAAAATGGTTTCCATTTAGCATTAAGTCGAAGGTATCGAAGTCGTACCGGTTTCAACTCAGCATAAAGTCAGATGTCATCATCATCATCATCCTCAGCAACCCACGCTCGTCCACTGCTGGACATAGGTCTCCCCTAATGCGCGCCATCGCTCCCGATTTTCGGCCACTCTCATCCAGCTCACTCCAGCCAGCCTTCGAATGTCGTCATCCCATCTTGTACAGATCAAGTCAGATGTACAAAAAATCAACTGGATCACCCACGGAACCCTAGTACCTCCCGCCCTACATTCCTTACTTGAGTGATTCATAAGTCGGTCCAATACTGCTGCCTCAACAATATCGGATTCGGGAGGTGCCCCTCTGAAAGGCCCTCAGTAGTGTAGGTTTCATTGTGTTTGAGATCGAGTACAATTTGGTCGGATGTACTGTGAGAGGCGGATAAGGTGATTTCAATGTTACGATATTTTCAACTGACTTCAAAAAGAAAGAATCAACTGTGGGAGAGCCACGCTTCGGCTGAATGGGCCGGCTCGACTGGAGTGATACCACTGCCTCACAGAAAAGCGGCGTGAAGCAGCCCTGTGCAGTGTTTCGCCGAGTAAGTGAGGGTACCGGAGGCCCACTCGGGGGGGGAGGGGGATAAAAGGTCAGCAGCGCACTTGTGACTCCACTGGTGTTGCATGTGTCCATGGGCGACGGCAATTGCTTATCATCAGGTGATCCGCCTGCTCGTCTGCTACCTATCACATAAAAAAAACATCCATCCAACCATACTTACAAACCAACACCTTTATACGAGCAATATTATAGGTAACTTTTCATGTACAGATATACTTAAAATATATCCTTAAAACTATACTTAACATCCAATCGTGCATTTCTTTTTACCAAAAAATAAGATTGGAAGTTTTGTTTGTCATAAAGCGTTCTTTCGACAATTTCTATTAACCATAGTAGTTGAAAGTCAATTCGATTAAAATTGGTTACAAATCGAGAATTGATGCTGCTTAGAATCGATTTCTAAGAGTATTGCCCTAGTACTGAACTATTGACATCTTTCCAAAAGGACATCATAATTGGAATAGACTGTAGTGGGATTAATCCCGTTATATATTATAAGCGATGACTTTCTTTCTATGATGAGTGCTTTTGCCCTGCAGGGTCATATAGGCTGATACTTTAGTAACCGGATTGTACTTTTTTTTCTTTATATTAATAAGCTTTTGTCACAATTTGACATGTCAGCCTCATCGTAACTTAAATTACTTTAACACACTACCTTAGATATAAAAACCGGATTGTACTGTACTGGTTTCCATTCAGCATCAAAGCAGATGTACAAAAAATCAACTCGATCACCCACGGAACCCAAGTACCTCCCGCCCTATATTCCTCACTTGAGTGATTCATAAGTCGGTCCAATACTGCTGCCTCAACAATATCGGATTCGGGAGGTGGCCCTCTGAAAGGCCCTCAGTAGTGTAGGTTTCATTGTGATTGAGATAGGGATGTTACGAATGTCAAAATTTTCACATTCGCGAATGCGAATGTTTACGCCGCGAATGTGCGAATGCGAATGTTAGGTACTTAAGACATCAGTCACATCAAATGTAAAACAACAACATACTCGTATAAATCAATAATTTTTGTTACTTAAAAGACAAAAAACATACAGCTGCATGCAGCTGCATCGGTCGCGCGGACAATGCAGCCGATGTCAGTTTAGCAAGATCAAGAGTCACGAGTTCACGCACGCACGACCTGCACACATTCGCATTCGCATAACATTCGCATTGATTTAAGCGAATGCGAATGTCGATGCGAATGTTAAAAACGATGCGAACCATTCGCATAAGCGAATGCGAATATTCGTGACATCCCTGTTGAGATGGAGTACAATTTGGTCGGATGTACTGTGAGAGGCGGATAAGGTGATTTCAATGATATTTTTCGAATGTAAGATAATTTTTCGTAGGTTCGATTCTCTTTTGGATAAACATTCGTTTTGACGGCCTCGATGGCGCAGTGGCTAGTGTTTGCTCGAAGCGCGAAAGGTCCCGGGTTCGATTCCCGGTGAAGCCAATTTAGGAAATTATTATCAAGTGATCCGCCTGCTCGTCTGCTACCTATCACATAAAAAAAAATAACTCATAGGCTGCAATTTATAAGAATACTAGCTTTTGCCCGCGGCTTCGCTCGCGACCCCCACTTCCCTAAAATTTAGATTAGAAAGAGGCAAAAAGTAGCCTATGTTACTCTCCATCCCTTCAACTATCTCCTCCACTTAAAAATCACGTCAATTCGCCGCTCCGTTTTGCCGTGAAAGAAAGACAAACATACAGACAGACACAATTTCCCGTTTATTTAGTACTAGTGGCCCGCCCTCACTTCGCTTAGGGACCGTAATTCATAAATGAACCAATAGATGGCGCTGTGTCCAATTACATCGCGCAAGCGTTTCGTGTTTTCGGTTTACCTATAAGTCTTGTCGTTGTCTATAGAAGTTATCTCTTTATAATTAGTATAGATATAGAAGATGGATGGATATTGTGTGGATTATCCAACTCCTTGTGTACGAAGTCGCGGGCGGCCACTAGTATAAATGTTTTCTCAAGCTATTCAAAACATCATAATATGTTTACCACGTCAGACATAACATATACACATGTATATGTTTCATTGTATGATGATTTATGTGGGTCGTATCTTGACACCAACCCAAATTTATGGGGCAGGTCGGAAAAATGAGTCGCTTATACGAACGCGAGTGAGCAAATAAATGTAAACACCTTGATTCTTATTGCTGGGGTATAAGGTTCATATTCGAATGAGATTGTATACTTATTAGTGCTGTATACACAGCGGGGTACTAGTAAGTGGTTTTTGAAGCGTTTATTTTATTGAATACTAGTGGCACACAGTGGGAGAGCCACGCTTCGGCATGAATGGGCCAGCTCGACCGGAGTGATACCACGGCCTTACAGAAGACAGCTGTGAAGCAGCGCTTGCGCTGTGTTTCATTGAGCGTGTGACGGTACCGGAGGCCCAATTAAGGAAGGGGGGTTAAAAGTTGGCAGTGCATTTGTAAGTCTTCTGGTGTTGTAGGTGTCTATGGACGGCGGTAATCGCTTACCATCAGGTGATCCGTCTGCGCGTCTGCCACCTATCACATAAAAATGACACATCATCACGTGATCAGTTTATTTGTATGAAAAGTAAAAAAAAGTAAAGTAAAAGTTAAAAAATGTTTATTTGCCCCTTCTACAAACATAATTATAAATTAGGGATGCGCCGACTATTCGGTTGGTATTCGGTATTCGGCATATTTCGGCATGTTTTCCACTATTTCGTATTCGGCCGAATTATTCGCGATTCTAGTGCCCCCGAAATATATTCGGTTTGCGTATTTCTGTTTTTAGACTATATGACAGTATAAAAAGGACATTGTTTCTAATCTTAATGAATGATAAGCAATTTAAATCACTTGAAATCAACATGTCTTTTAACAACTTCTCAAGTTCACATATTTATTTTCTTGTTCCTATATTGCATATTATGTAGGCTAAACATCTTTAAACAAAGAATTCATTTATTTGTAAGCCCTAGGATCCCTATATTTATTTACTATTATTTTATATTGAAAAATATCTGGACTTTTTGAAATGATGTTGAATGAATGAATTCTGTAAATGCTGATTGTTAAGCTTTTGTTTTCAAACTCAACATTTTAAATTTTAATTAGAAACACTACGTGGCAAATTATTATTAAGTAATAAAAATAGGAATCCAAACTAATATTTAAATGAGAAAGTGAGTCTGTATGTTTGTCTTTCTTTCACGGCAAAACGGATAGCGACGAATTAGGTAACGTATTATTTTAAGTAGAGATAGTGAAGAGATGGAGAGTAACATAGGCTACTTTTTGCCCCTCCGTGTTACCCCGAATTTAACGCGAGCGAAGCCGCGGGGAAAAGCTAGTCAACAATAAATAATTTTATTTTTGTTACTTATAGAAATTCTTTGCAATTCATTCAGTAGGTTCTTAAAAAAACATCGAAGAGTCCTTGTGGCACTAGAACCCACAACCTTCCACATACCGCCACCCACCGCATACCAGAGCAGCCACCCGGTATGTGGAAGGTTGTGGGTTCGAGTCCCATTTGAACCCTTCGATGATTTTATTAAGTGCATTATTTACTTAATAGACACTAGGTATAACAGAGATACGTTAAGAAAAAAATCTGACACGGAATGAATAAACACTCAAGTCATATCTCAGTACAAATTGACTTATTTAGGTGGTTTTAAATAAAAAATGGTAAACCGAATAATTCGGCCGAATATCCGGTTCGGTAAAGATTGAACCGAATATTATTCGGTATTCGGTTTATTCGGTGAAATCACTATTCGGCGCATCACATTATAAATGTTGAACATCAAAGGTAAATTCGGTATGACAAAAAGGATAAGTTCAGCTTTTGCTGCCACAAGAAATTACAGTTCTCTTGGACCGCGCTGGTTTTCAACTTATCCCAGCTCTCTAAGCTGGTGTTTGAGAGCATAGAAAGTACCATGCTAGCTGACGACATTAGAAACTTACACTTATTAATACTTACATAAAGACATAAAAAAAAGACATAATTTGACCCACGTTTCTAGAAGAAAGCTGTTCACTTACAGATTTTAAGTCGAGCCACAGAATATTTAATAGTACAAGTACAGAAAGCCCACTCCTAGAAACCGTTTATATGGAAATAAAGACTCGGGCTACCATAACATTAAGTTGAAATTCCGACCGTCCAGCGTTCAACACCTACAATTATTCATAGGTACCTAGAAATGCGTTTTCTTTTTATAGTAAGCAACTGAGGCGCATTCGTCGCCGCTCGCTCGTGATTTCCTACTGATTGGCCCCTCCGGAGGGGCCAATCAGTCATCCTGCATGTACTTGCAAGTTCGATACCTATACTCCGAACTGGATTTCAAGGCCAAAAAATCTACGACAGATACGTCACTTTCAAAGCTGTTAATGTCACTTATGTCATTTTCAAGTGAGGTTTTCAGGTTTCGCCAAACTTTTTGGCATTATTTTTCTTATTATGCAGACTAAACTGTCAAGTTTCTATACATTGTTAAAATGTTGTGGGTAGATACCAAATGTTATTAACACCTGAAGTGTTACAAGCGCAATATCATCTTTGAGAACTAAAATTACTGATGGTTAAGTTTTTATTAAAGTGTCTTATTATATAAATGAAAAAATGTTAACAAAATAAATAAATTACATCAGCGAGTGTTTTTAGAAAAAAGGGGTATACTATGGTACGATCATTTTATTGCAGTAGCAACATTGTAGTAGATTTTTTGGTCTTGAATTCCAGTTTTGGGTATACACGCGGAGTGGGACAGGCCTGTTCGATCTTAAAAATTTGGATGGTGATTAAGAATTCAACTTGTATAAATGAAAAATGGTGCGGAACCTTATTTCATCGTTTTTTTATTACCCAGTTCCGATATTTTTTTTCTCCTTTTAACGTGATTTAGTTTGATTAACACAATTTATCCACCTTTTCATCACAGGGATGAAAAGATAAACTTGTCCCGTAATTATTTAGAAATGTCCCGCTGTCCCGTGATTGTATAACGTCCCAATATTTGCTTAGGATGGTTAACAAGGTAAATAAGACACATATAAACTGTTTTGTATAATTGTTTGTTTTTGCGAATGTCGGATTGGTAAATATTTTCTTTTACATTAATAATGTTTTTTTTATAGTATAGGAAGGCAAACGAGCAAGCGGGTCACCTGATGGTAAGTGAACCCGCCGCCCAGGACATCAGCTACAACCAGAAGGAGTTGCGGATGCGTTGCCGTGCCCTTTAGGAAGGTATAGGCTCGTTTCTTGAATAGATTTGGAGTCGTACCGGTTCGGAACTACCGCTGCGGGAAGTTGATTCCACAATGAGGAGGTGCGCGGCAGAAAGTGTCGTGTAAAGCGCACGGTAGAGGATTTTGACATAGCTTACCTACTTAGTTTGACAATTTTTTTATATTGAAGACAATCAAGATGACCCCACTCCGCCTGATGGTAAGCGGCCGTGAGATCCAAATATGAGGTTGACAGGCACAAAAGAACAGACAAAGTGTCCATTGAGTCTGTCACTCTCACCCTGAAGGCCTGCTGAGATGCCGTTTCACGCAACGCCTAAAAACCCAGGATTGTAAGAAGGAGGAAACACTTGGACTGGAAGGGCATTCCATGACTTGATGGTTATCTTCTATCTTCTTCTATACTATTTATAAAGAGATAACTTCTATGGACAACGACAAGGCTTACCAAAAACACGAAACGCTTGCGCGATGTAATTGGACACAGCGCCATCTATCGGTTCATATCTGAATCACGGTCCCGAAGCGAAGTGAGGGCGGGCCACTAGTATAATAATAATTATGAATATTACCGGATGGCGCATTTGGTAGTGATCCTATCTCATAAGCCTAAGGTTGTGGGTTCGATCCCCACCCTAGACAAACATTCGTGGGATAAACACTTGAGGTTATTCAGTGTCTGGGTGTAAATTATATGTATTTGTATCGCCACCGCCCATAGATACCTGCAACACCAGTAGATTCACAAGTGTGCTGCCAACCTTGCCACTCCCGTTCCCCCCAATTGGGCCTTCGGTAACCTCACTCGACGAAATACAGCGCAGGTGCAGCTTCAGACCGATCTTTGAGGCAGTGGTATGACTCCAGCCGGCCCATTCATGCTGAAGCGTGACTCTCCCACGGATAAAAATTATCAAAGCTATCAAGTCAGTTTTGTCTTTTCTGCTTGACCCAAAGGCTGAACGTTAGTGAATGCTTTTTGGCATTAAGTTAGCATATTGTATAAGTTCTTGTGCAATGAAGTTTTTAATAAATATACTTATAAAACACTACGGAACCCTCAATTTCGGGTAGCCCCAACGCGCACTTCACCAGTTTTTCAAATTCACACTCCATTTTGTCCGCTAATTGACAGCAGTTAGGTGTATGTAGTTGCCGGCTCTATTTTCAATAGTGTTGCGATGTTGTCGATAAATCGACATTTTGGCAGTATTATGTCAAACAACTTTTATTTTGCTAATATGGACCAGAGTCCATAAGAGGGGGTTGCCCCTTTTACAAAACAGGGTCTAAAGTTAGTCATGACTTACAAATGATGCTGTCACTTTTATTATAATTACTAATGAAAGTAACATCAACTGTCATGAATGTATGTCAGCTGTTGTCTATTATCGTCAATTTATGTCAAAGACCGCTCAATAAAACACACCACAAAATAATTACACACAGAAGTTAGACTTTGACCTGATTTTGAATTTAGAAGAGTTCGTTGACATATGCTAGGGTTGTTGCCCGGCATGAGTACATAAGCGCGCGGCCTCTACCATAGACCTCGACAGTTTGACAATCTTATGTCATAAGTTAGGATTAATGTGGTCGAAAAGGCGTTTTTGCCCGTTAGTGCGCATGTGTGAGTACATGACATATTTTTAGCTCTTAATGGGCAGTCAGCCTTCTGTGTCAATATGTATTTTGTGAACACACGTTTTGTCAGAGAGATTCTGCTGAGGTCACTCTTAACGCTATCGCGGGTTCAAGCAAGTTGCTTATGTAATCTATACTAATATAATAAAGCTGAAGAGTTTGTTTGTTTGTTTGTTTGTTGTTTGAACGCGCTAATCTCCGAAACTACTGGTGCGATTTGAATAATTCTTTTTTTGTTGGATAGTCCATTTATCGAGGAAGGCTATAGGCTAAATAACATTACGCTATGACCAATAGGAGCAAGACAGAGCGGTAAATGTGTAAAAAACGGGGAAAATATTCATTTTTTAAGGCTTTCTTTGCGTGCGCTGCGGGAAACGGTTCAAGATACACAAAAAATATGTATGAAAGAATTATTCCTCTATACATGATCTAAAAAAAAGTCCGCGACGGCATATGTCTATCTTTTAAGGTTAGTCACAATGACCGTGTTTATGGTACCAAATTTGGTCGAAATAATTTGTTTAAGTTGTATCAACATAATAATATTAAGGGGGTTGTAAGGGGTTAAAAAGGGGGTAAAAAAGTTACTTTTCCACGCGGACGAAGTCGCGGGCGGCCGCTAGTAATTAAACTATAGGCTTATCTTGACCACAATCACACCTGATGACAAGTGACGATGAGGTCTAAGATGACACGCATTTGCCTTGAAGATGCCTGTTCACTCTTGCCTTAAAGATGTCTAGATTATAGTGGTCGGAAAAACAGACCTCGGCAGGGAGTTCCTCTCCTTAGCTGTCCGTATGATAAATTTGGAAACGAATCGCTTTGTCCGGGCACGGGGCAAAATAATAAAGCCATTTTCGATATATAATATCACAAACACGAAAATTGGAGGCCAGGACTAAATAAATAAATAAGTTAGTATGTGTTTGTGTCAATTTGACAGATGTCATCGATTTGAAAAAGTAAGTAGAGTCAGCCAAAAATCTGGTATACCACCCTACGGTTGACATTCGTTTGAACGTCATAAAAACGACCAGGTCAATTTTCCATGGCAGCAAGATTCTGTCAGTGACTATTGCTCTCTTTGTTATATCATATAACAAAGAGGTGCTATTATGTAAAAGTTTTCATACGAAGAAAAGAGAGGGCGTCTCAGGGTTCCGCCTTGGAGAATGTAAAAAAAAGAAATTTTGCTTTTCATGAAAAGGTTTACGAAAAAAAGTTTTTCTTTAAAAAGGTTGACGATCTATGGAGGGAAAAAGGTTGGTGACGGAAGAAAAAAGTTGAGCACCTCTGAATGATGATTAAAAAAGGGTCTGTTCAAGACACAAATCAACTTTTTCTCATAACCTAACTCTTCTCTAGAGGATTTTGGGAATACGGTAGGTAACTGTGGGAGAGCCACGCTTCGGCATGAATGGGCCGGCTCGACCGGAGTGATACCACTGCCTCACAGAAAACCGGCGTGAAGCAGCCCCTGTGCTGTGTTTCGCCGAGTGAGTGAGGGTACCGGAGGCCGGAGGGGGAAGGGGATAAAAGGTTGGCAGCGCACTTGTAACTCCACTGGTGTTGCAAGTGTCCATGGGCGGCGGCAATTGCTTACCATCAGGTGATCCGCCTGCTCGCCTGCTACCTATCACATAAAAAAAATTAGGGTTTTTGCAAACGCAAAATCCGATAGATGGCGTTACGTTGATGTCAGGTTAGGACTGCTCCCGATTTTCGGCCACTCTCATCCAGCCCACACCAGCCAGCCTTCGAATGTCATCATCCCATCTTGTCGCAGGGCGTCCAACACTACGTTTGCCGAGTCGCGGTCTCCACTCAACTCACGTCCAACACTTATCATACTTTGCCATTATTATTTTTATCACCTACAATATTGACTGAGTCATATAAATAATTTTTATCAGTTCACTTTTTATGAAGTGGCAGCCACTCGACGATAAAGCTTCTATTTACTGTGACGCAGATAGATTTGCGTGAACGTGTCAGGAATGATGAGATCCGCAGGAGATCTAAGGTCGCAGACATAGCCCAAAGAATTGCGTGGCTCAAGTTGCAATGGGCAGGGCACATTGCGAGGAGAACAGACGGCCGTTGGGGTGGAAAGGTTTTTGAGTGGAGGCCACGTGCAGGAGGCCGCAGCCGTGGCAGGCCTCCCACCAGGTGGACCGACCGTCTGGTGAAGGTCGTGGGTGGGAGTCTATGGATGCGGGTGGCACAATTAAATACCGATCTGTTTGGAGAACATCGGGGGAGGCCTATGTCCAGCAGTGGACGTCTATTGGCTGAAATGATGATGATGAGATAGATTTGAAAAATTCAAAGGTGCATGCTTGAATGTTGGGGTAGAAAAAATCTGGAGTTACATTAATACACATAATTGGATAAACACAGCGCAGGCGCTACCCCGACCCTGGAGTCGAACCCGGGACCCCGAGTGCAGTCGTCGCTTTGAACTGCCGTGCGATCCACTCACTGTCGAATAAGATATGCAGGAATAAGATAATCTTCTATACTATTTATAAAGAGTAATTTTTATTTTTGGTATAGCAATTCTTTGCAATTTATTCTTAAGTATTGCAGATTGCAGAAGGTTGTGGGTTCAATCCCACCTGAACCCTCCGGGGATTTTTTTAAGTGCAATATTTACTTATTTATAAGAGGTTAATCTAATGTTCCACGCCAGAGCTCATAGGTAACCGAAAACACGAAACACTTCCGTGGGGTGCGCTCCATTTGACCGAAACTCAAATGAACTAATTTTTCTTCGATATAACGCTCATTTGATAGAATTTTTACTTGAACTAATTTCGGATTGTCTAATTTCATTTCGTATAATTATTGTTTGATATAATGTTACAGGTGCCATAATAACATTTTATATACCACTCTTTTGGTATAAAAATCATTTTATATAGTGCTTAAATAGTATAAAAGTCATTTCGTATAGTCTTAAATGTTGTAAGTATTCTAATCATGTTTACAAACATTAGGGCGACTCGACTCAGCCTACCTCGACCTTCACGTGGTACTGGTCTGCCCTACCCCTAGAGTGTAATTTAATAAGGCTAAGGCGCGGAGGGAGGCAGCCCCCACCCGCTGTAATAAGGTTCTCCTCCGCAGCTTCGGCTTACTGGTCGCCTTCGGCGACCAGCCTCAGCCGCTACGGAGAGCCCGAGTGCCTGAAGCTCATTACGCTAGGGTGGAGGGGCTGGCTTCCCGCAGCGCCGAAGCACACTCAAAACGAATGCATGCTGCATGTCTGCCTGCATGCCTGCATGCTGCATGTTTGTATATGCATGCTGCTTGCCTGCTTGCGTGCTGGATGCCTTCTTGGCTGACTGTACTCAGTTTTAAACCTTATGTTTTCAAATAAGATTTCTTTTTTCTTTGAGTCTTTGCATCGGGAGTGAACTTTAACGTCGATATTTCCAGAACAATACATCACTACTGCAACACCGCATATATCACAAATTGGCAGCAGTCCCCATCAATTTTCACGAGCAGTCAGCAATATCAAATGAAAAATACAGCAAAGTATTTCAAGCAGGCAAATGTACCGTTTTATCGCCATCCATCATATAACAAAGAGGTGCTATTATGTAAAAGTTTTCATACGAAGAAAAGAGAGGGCGTCTGAGGGTTCCCGCCTTGGAGAATGTAAAAAAAAGGAATTTTTGCTTTTCATGAAAAGGTTTACGCAAAAAGTTTTTTCTTTAAAAGGTTGACGATCTATGGAGGCAACAAGGTTGGTGACGGAAGAAAAAGTTGAGCACCTCTGAATGATGATTAAAAAGGGTCTTTCAAGACACAAATCAACTTTTTCTCATAACCTAACTCTCTCTCTAGAGGATTTTGGGAATACGGTAGGTAACTGTGGGAGAGCCACGCTTCGGCATGAATGGGCCGGCTCGACCAAAGTGATACCACTGCTTCACAGAAAACCGGCGTGAAGCAGCCCCTATGCTGTGTTTCCGCCGAGTAAGTGAGGGTACCGGAGGCCCACTCGGGGGGAAGGGGATTAAAGGTTGGCAGCGCACTTGTAACTCCACTGGTGTTGCAAGTGTCCATGGGCGGCGGCAATGGCTTACCATCAGGTGATCTGCCTGCTCGCCTGCTACCTATCACATGAAAAAATAATAATTAGGGTTTTTGCAAACGCAAAATCCGATAGATGGCGTTACGTTGATGTCAGGTCAGGACTGCTCCCGATTTTCGTCCACTCTCATCCAGCCCACTCCAGCCAGCCTTCGAATGTCATCATCCCATCTTGTCGCAGGGCGTCCAACACTACGTTTGCCGAGTCGCGGTCTCCACTCAACTCACGTCCAACACTTATCATACTTTGCCATTATTATTTTTATCACCTACAATATTGACTGAGTAATAAAAATAATTTTTATCAGTTCACTTTTTATGAAGTGGCAGCCACTCGACGATAAAGCTTCTATTTACTGTGACGCAGATAGATTTGCGTGAACGTGTCAGGAATGATGAGATCCGCAGGAGATCTAAGGTCGCAGACATAGCCCAAAGAATTGCGTGGCTCAAGTTGCAATGGGCAGGGCACATTGCGAGGAGAACAGACGGCCATTGGGGTGGAAGGGTCCTTGAGTGGAGGCCGCGTGCAGGAGGCCGCAGCCGTGGCAGGCCTCCCACCAGGTGGACCGACGATCTGGTGAAGGTCGTGGGAGTCTATGGATGCGGGTGGCACAGGACCGATCTGTGTGGAGAACATTGGGGGAGGCCTATGTCTAGTGGACGTCTATTGGCTGAAATGATGATGATGAGATAGATTTGAAAAATTCAAAGGTGCATGCTTGAATGTTGGGGTAGAAAAGTTCTGAAGTTACCTACATTAATACACATAATTGGCTAAACACAGCGCAGGCGCTAACCCGACCCTGGAGTCGAACCCGGGACCCCGAGTGCAGCCGTCGCTTTGAACTGCGATCCACTCACTGCGCTTCCAAGGCAGTCGAATAAGATATCTTCTATACTATTTACAAAGAGGTTAATCCAATGTTCCACGCCAGAGCTCATAGGTAATCCGAAAACACGAAACACCTCCGTGATACAATCGACGTCCAGCGCCATCTATTGGTAGACAGTGGAACTACTGTCCCGCAACGAAGTGAGGGCGGGCCACTAGTGCATAATAAAATTCGAAGTCATTTTTAAAAACACTAGCGGCCGCCCGCGACTTCGTACGCGTGGAGTTAATTATTGACACTTACCGTCATATTTTGGACAATCCACACAATATATTTTTATAAATTGTAGCCTTTGTGTTATTCTGATGTATAAGCTATATTGTGGTAAAGTTTCATTCAAATCCATTCAGTAGTTTTTACGTGAAAGAGTAACAAACATCCATACATCCAAACAAACTTTCGCCTTTATAATAGTAGTAGGATTTCCCTCCCAGGTATTTCATAACTAAAAGCATATCTCATACAACTCATTTACCTTGTATGAACCTGGGATGATCGAGCTTTCATTTCCTTGCAAATGTAGTCTCATCAAAGAAATGAGCGTACTTTGCAAGAAGTGGAATAACACGGCTTTGAATAATGAACTGTGTCTGTCTATGAATAGATGCTATTTTTATTTGCTGACCGAATTTGACTAGGTTTTTGTCCTTACTGGCAGAATATTTTCAGGTACATATGAATAAAAATAAATAAATAAATGCGCCAGACAATCACACCAATCAACCTAGTCTCATATTAGGGCAACCCCTGTACTATGAGTACCAGATGACGATAAACAACTGGGGGCGTCAACCCAGAATACCCAGACCTAAGACAACTGAGAAAATGTTTCCTAAATTGACTTCAATTAGCAAACTGAAGTGGCAGTGGGCTGGTCACATTAGCCGCAGAATTGACAACCGTTGGAGCCATAAAGTCCATGAGTGGAGACCGCGACTCGGTAATCGTAGTGTTGGACGCCCTGCTACAAGATGGGATGACGACATTCGAAGGCTGGCTGGAGTGAGCTGGATGAGAGTGGCCGAAAATCGGGAGCGGTGGCGTGCATTGAGGGAGACCTATGTCCAGCAGTGGACGAGGGTGGGTTGCTGATGATGAAATTGACTTGAGAATCGAACCCGGGACCTTTCTTCTTCGGGCGAACACCTCAGCCTCTGCGCCATTAAGCCTGTCATATTTTCCGCAAGATAATGTGTTTCTTTATTAAAGTACAGCGGTTTTTCCTTTTAAGAGAGATACAACTCATTCTGACATAATGATAATTTAAGTCGCGTTGTTTTTAGGAAGTCTTTTTGTGTTCTCCTTATATAAAATAAGTTAGTAAGATTTAAATTTATAACTTTTTTTTATTAAAACTTCGTAAGACCCAAAAGCCTTTTAAAAGACATAAAAAAAAAAAATTTCCATTGTGTATGCTGTCTGGGCCTTACGACGATAAAATAGTTACGAATTTTTTTTTAACAAAAATAGTTTTTTGACTCTCCTGAAAAGTAGATTTTGGTTGATACGACAGTGAGGGTGTTTGCAAAAGCAAAATCCGATAGATGGCGTTACGTTGACGCGAGGTCAAATTTTGACAACATTGGTTGTTTCATGATACGTCAAATCTAACCAATCCACTCGTTGAACCTGAAGGTATCGACTTAACAATCCTACTACTATTGTAAAGGCGAAAGTTTGTAAGGATGTATGGATGTATGGATGTTTGTTACTCTTTCACGTTAAAACTACTGAATGGATTTGAATGAAACTTTACCACAATATAGCTTATACATCAGAATAACACATAGGCTACAATTTATAAAAATATATTGTGTAGATTGTCTAAAATATGACGGTAAGTGTCAATAATTAACTCCACGCGTACGAAGTCGCGGGCGGCCGCTAGTGTAATGATAAAAATGTTACTCACCTCTGCGCATAGTATTCGAAGAAAGCGACGAGTATCTCAATGGACCTTGTCATGGCTGCCCACATTTCGTTTCAGACCATTAGTTCCGCAATATACCAACAGATGGCGCTAGGCGTTATCTCCAGCGCGCTAATGTTTCGCCTTCTACGTTTGTACATAAATGATAATTATGTTGATGTTTAAAGAATGTATCTCTATGTATAAAATGGGGGCTACCACGTGTGAAAAATCCGCTAGCTGGCGTACGTGAGAACTGAACATAGGTTGTTTAGTGACATATTGACATCTTACATCAAAAATAACCAATCACCGAGTAGATGGACCTCAGTTCTCACGTACGCCATCTATCGGATTATTCACACGTGGTAGCCCCCATTAGTATAGATTGAACCTGAAGGTATCGACTTAAGAATCTATACTATTTATAAAGAGATAACTGCAATAGACAACGACAAGGCTTATAGGTAAACCGAAAACACGAAACGCTTGCGCGATGTTATTGGACACAGCGCCATCTATTGGTTCATTTCTGAATTACGGTCCCGAAGCGAAGTGAGGGCGGGCCACTAATGATAAAAATGTTACTCACCTCTGCGCATAGTATTCGAAGAAAGCGACGAGTATCTCAATTGACCTTGTCATGGCTGCCCACATTTCGTGCGATTTGCATTTTGACGGCATCAACGAGGGGAGTCGCGACGGACCGTCCGACATTTAACTTATTTGTATTTACATAGTTAATCACGATCACACTAGTTTTAATCACAACACACAGAATTAATTCAAATTGGTTGAAAAGGTTGACGATCTCTGGAAACGAAAAAGGTTCACAACTGCTGATATGTAACCAAATGGAAAGCACCTCTGAACACAAAATATAAAAAAAACGATCACAATCTTTGCCTGTTCCCCAGCTACAAAACTAATGATTAATATGGCATGGTATTTTTTCGCATTGATATTCATCATCATCATCATTAGCAACCCACGTTCGTCCACTGCTGGACATAGGTCTCCCCCAATGCACGTCACCGCTCCCGATGTTCGGCCACTCTCATCCAGCTCACTCCAGCCAGCCTTCGAATGTCGTCATCCCATCTTGTCGCAGGGCGTCCAACACTACGTTTACCGAATCGCGGTATTCTTATTATGTAGCTACAAAGACGAATGTAAAGTATTGGATTGACAATGTTAAGTATTGCTAAAAGTGGCCGTTTTTAGCAAATAATGAAAATTATCGTTCCTTGTCACGTGTAAAAAATATTGTATTGCATCTCGAAAAATCCAATTTACTTGCATCTAAGTTTGTAGTTTTAATTTCTTAAAAAATATCATTTGTCGCAAAAATCTGTGTACCTAAACAGGTTAGCGGCGCTAGTTTCGTCGATATAACCCCTTAAACATTTATCACAATTCTGGGGCTTTAATTAAGTGCGGTTATTAATGATATTTTTTTTATTAAAATAGTCTTATCATAATTTCATCACATTTATAAAAAAGCAAATGGCCGTGCAAAGAGCAACCTAAAAATAACTAAACTTGTTTCACCGAATATTTTCATAGGAATGAAGTATTTTAAGAGACAAAAAGCGAATAAAAACTTTTACCTTTTAAATAAAAAATGAAATCAAAACGATTCATCCAATCGGGGCTACAGACAGACAGTGGGATTAAACATAAAACCCTTTTTACATAGGGTTAACAACCTAACAAATATTTGTGACACTGACGATCTCCCAGACAAAAGCGAAACGGTGTCGAAACGTTGACGATCCCCGCTCAACAAAAGCGAGGCGATGTCGAAATGTTGACAATATCTGAAAAGCTGGGATTGTTGACATTTTTTTAATCACAGAAAATGTTGACGAGCTCTGGCAGGCGTCGTCAACCTGTAGAAGTGGGGCTTTAGTTTAGAGAAAAAGGTTTATGATATGTTTCTAAGAAAATCTAATATTTTTAAAGTGAATTACAAAATAATAAATAGGTAAATAAGTAAATTAATTCACACAAACACCTATATGACCTGACTCCGTATAAAGTAGCTTAAGCACTTGGTTTCAAATATCAGAGGAAAACAGAATACTAATCCTACTTCCTATAGCTAGACGTTATTATTTTACTGCAAAATTTGGTCTATTGGTTATATTACCAGTATTTTGGTAAAGATCCCTTTTATGAATATAAATTTTAATAATCAAAAACAAAATGTACGATTGTCGTTTAGTGCGATATAATGAGAATGCCACTTTAGTGCATTGGGAATTTCTTCACGACACTATAGAAAAAACCGGCCAAGAGCGTGTCTGACACGCACATGAAAGGGTTCCGCTATGCGATGGACCGACCTTATTTTCATAGTTTGTAGGTAGTTATTTCCATACATTACATTTTGGAATGCAATAAAATATTGAGTATTGAGTAGGTACCTTTACCATATAATTAGGGCAACTGCACGTCTAAAGTTGGTCGAGTTATATTAAAAAAACTATGTTTTCGATAATTTTACAATACCTATTTTTGACTTATTAATATAGTATCTCACCACCAATTTTGTGCAATCGGTGCAGAAACGGCGGGAGAAACGAGGGCCAGGACAGACGGACGGACAGACATGACGAAAACTATAAGGGTCCTAGTTAGACTACGGAACCCTAAAAAGGAAAACATCATTAGTTCCAATTCTTGCCACGTGCCAAATAACCGTAGGGCTACCCTTTCCAATTATTTTCAAAACATTCATCTTCATAAAAGCGTTCCAATTTCAAAGTTTTTGACAGTCTGTGATGGATTTACGAAAAAGATCCAATATTTTTTTAAATGTCTATTACTGTCAAAGAAAATGTTAATGGTTTCTAAAATGAAACCGAAACCGAATCGGATCTCTTTTAAAGAAAGTAAATTACGTTAAAAAAATCTATGAAAATCGTTTTCTCTCGGATTTACTTTTCAATGTAAAGATTTTATTTCCTTTAAACGCAAGAGCTTCGATTTACAAATGTTTGGCGCGGAAACAAATATTTGTATTGGGTCTGGGTGTTTATGGTATATTTTGATAGCGACATGTTGCTACCGCTATCTTTAATTTTTCTTGCTAATCAAGCTTTAAATGGGCTGCCCGAGGACGTATTTGTAAGTGACTATCCTTCATAAGCCAATGGTCGTGGGTTTGATCCCCACCCAGGATATAGAGTTGTATGGTTAGCACTTGGGTCTGGGTGTATTATAATATTTGTATTCAGTCTGTTGTCTGATATTTGTAACACAAGTACAGAGTCAGGTCAATGTTGTTATTATTGTATGAATTTTAATTTCTTTTGGGCTCAGGTGGAATATTTATTTATAATATACAGGATGTATCTGTGAACATTTACATCCCTTTTACCACGTCTTCTACCAACCATCCTGAAGAACGTTTGTCCTACGACTTTTTGAAATTCGCTTAAAAAAAGCTACTTTTCATACAAAGTCGGTCACGTGACTTGTTTATATGCGGTTTATATTTTTTAATATGCGGACTCGAAAAAAAATGTGTCATAGAACAAGATAATGTTGTTCAGGATGGTTGATATAATGGTTGACGTGGTTTAAGTGATGTAATAAATGTTCACAAAATTACACCTTGTACAGTTAGGCAACTGTTGGAGCCGTAAAGTACTTGTGTGGAGACCGCGACTCGGTAAGCGTAGTGTTGGACGCCCTGCGACAAGATGGGATGATGACATTCGAAGGCTGGCTGGAGTGGGCTGGATGAAAGTGGCTGAAAATCGGGAGCGGTAGCGTGCATTGGGGGAGACCTATGTCCAGCAGTGGACGAGTGTGGGTTGCTGATGATGATGATAAATGATAGTCTGTACTTCACTTTAGTACTTTGAAATTAGCTACGCATTAATCCCCGTGTTAAAAATTACAGACTACGTAACAACCTAATTTGTTCAATTAACAACTTTATCTGTACAGCAACTGGGTGCACATTGCCATAATATTAATTTCCTCAAATTACATAACGCAAATTTTGGACTCTGTACGAAGTTTTCTCAAAATGTAATCGAAAGAATCGAATATAAATTTTCTAATAGCACACACGCCATTGTACTTTTTTGACATCTAATTTAATATTATTACAGAGAAAATATAGTTTTTTTTTAATGTATGTAGCTATAAAGAAGAGTATATTTTTTAAATAAAACCTTACGCAACCTGCTTTAATAAGGAACAAAAGCGCATCGTTTAATAGATAAACAGCGAAGGGGTGTTCTGCGTTCACCCTGAAAATTGATCGGAGCTTACTACGGGTCGCCTACGCCATACTATCTCGTATCGCAACAGGTAAATGACCTACTTCCCACGCATGCAAGCGTAACACAACATAATAACCGTATATAATTACAACCAAAACAAAAACTAAAATAAGATTATGTACGAATAAATAATAAAAATATAGATTATGTACGCACTTAATTCACAAATTCTATTCCGTCACAAATAAAAAACAAAACCACGCGCGGTTTTTAAATTTCGAACGTCAAATTCGCGCTCAAAAAAATGCGTCTCGGCTTTTTTGAATTCCACTTTCAAAATTCGGATTTTCGAATTTGGAACGCGGTTGACGTCGAGGCGGGACGCCGGCGTTTGTCGACTGAAGTCCAGGGTTGCAGCGCGCATGTCTCTTAGCAAAATCGTGAATACTCGACCAAAGTATTAAGGTCTACTACCCCTCTTTTTGCCTATACATTTCTAGGCCCCAACGGCAAATATTGTAGCTTAACTAGAGCTCAAAGTAAGCCTGGTGTCCCGTCTACACAAAAGTGTAGGGATATCAACACAGGTACAAGCCACAGTTGGTTTTGCTAAGTTACTTACATTGGTTTGGTGATAAACCTGTTGATTGTTTTAAGAAAATTCCTTGCAATTTTTTAGCATAACTGCCAGCATTATGAAGAGAAAAATATGTTTTTTTTTCATGTCTCCTAAAAGGTAATGATGACGAATGCATCTAATTTAAATAGAGCTGTCAAAATTAATGAACATATATGCAGTAAGAGGTCTCGTTATTATGGTCGGATTCCGCTTTTCTGGCCCGGGTGGCGCGTTTGGTAGAGACAAAGATCGTGGGTTCGATTCCCACTGTGGGCTGACATTCGTGTGATGAATACTTGTGTTTGTTCAGTGTCTAGATGTAATTTGTGTTTAAGTATTTATATTTGTAATTCCTATGTTGTCTGATATCTGTAACACAAGTGCTCAAGCTACTTAGTACGGAGTCAGGTCAATAAATAAATTCACACAACATCTCATACATTGACCTGACTCCGTACTAAGTAGCTTAAGCACTTGTGTTACAGATGTCAGACAACAGAGGATCACAAATATAATACTTAAATAAGTATATACCTACATAATATAACACCCAGACATTGAACAAACACAAGTGTTTGTCACACGAATGTTTGTCCAGGGTTGGGATCGAAACCCACGACCTTTTCCGTATGAGGCAGGGTCACTGACCAACTGACACCATCCGGCCAGTCAATTTATGAGATGTTGCGTTTTTCATGGTAGGTGGCAGACAAGCAGACGGATCATCTGATACTAAGCAATTACCGTCGCCCATAGACATGGGCAACACGATTGGAGTCACAAGTGCGCTGTCAACCTTTTAACTCCCTTTCCCTCCTATTGGGCATCACCGACCCTCACTCACTGGACGTAGCACAGTGTAGGCGCTTACTTCATCCGGTCTTCTGTGAATCATCATCATCAGCCTGTTGCAGTCCACAGCTGGACATAGGCCTCTCCAAATGCTCGCCACTTTGATCGATCTTCGGCTACTCGCATCCAGCTCCAGCCAGCCCTCTTGCGCAGATCGTCACTCCATCTGGCCTGAGGCCGTCCTACACTACGTTTACCAAGACGCGGTCTCCACTCCTGCCGGGCTAACATGCGCACCACGAGATAATTTGTCGACACTCGTATTTTGTCGGCGCAAGTTGCGTCTAGCTCACCTGACTGAGCGATGAGCGGGATAGAAGGATGCGCTCTCGCGAACGAGAGTCGACAAAATTTTGTCGCGGTGCGCATGTTAGGCCTACAGAACCCGTTTACCCCAACGGTTGTCAGTTCTTCTGTTAATGTATTATTAAAATATCCATATTGGTACGGAACTCTCTATGAGTAAGTTTAATAGGCCCTGGGCTTGTTTTACAAAAAGTCAACGATTGACAGAAAACCCATTCCATGAACACATAAAGAACACAAACGACTTAAACTTTTCCCATGAAACTTGCCATAATCCAATTTTGTAAGTTTGTCCTCAAATGGAGAAGTTTTAAGGGTAAGATGTTAAAAAAGATTGACCGTTAAGTTTCGTTGGCGATTTAAATAAAGGCCATTTATCATTTAACTAGTGGCCCGCCCTCACTTCGCTTCGGGACCGTAATTCAGATGTGAACCAATAGATGGCGCTGTGTCCAATTACATCGCGCAAGCGTTTCGTGTTTTCGGTTTACGTATAAGCCTTGTCGTTGTCTATTGAAGATATCTCTTTATAAATAGTACAGATTTGTATAATGCAACGCTAAATTTGAATACTTAGGTATAAGTAACATTATTTTTTTTGAAAATGCTTACGAAACTGTAGTGTGTTATTCTGGAATATCCATTCTGACTTACCTGAAAAAGATAAAAGGAGTAATTAGATTTTTTATTTATTATAAAATAAAATAAAATGAAAAAAATAGGGTTTTAGGTTAGGCTTGCGGTGTGCGACGGACCACCAACTTCCAGACTTAGGGCTGACACTGAGAATTTTTGAACAGAAAAACTCAGGTACAAATTTTGGCCTGACCAGGGAATCGAACCTGGGACCCCAAGCGCAGCCGTCGCTTTAAAGTACAACCCACTAGGTACCACAAAATAATTACACACAGAAAGTAGGCTGCCCACTAAGAGCTAAAAACGTGTCATGTACTCACGCATGCGCACTAACGGGGAAATACGCCTTTTCGACCACATTAATCCTAGCCTATGACATAAGATTGTCGAACTGTCGAGGTCTGTGGTAGAGGCTGCGCGCTTATGTACTCATGCCGGGCAAACAACCCTAGCATATGTCAACGAACTCTTCTAAATTCAAAATCAGGCTGAGTCTACCTTCTGTGTGTAATTATTTTGTGCCACTACCAAAGAACTGTGCCACCGAGGCAGTCGAGTCTTAAGCATGTAAGATCATCAAAACAAGCAAAATAAAAATCAGCTGTACCATACAAAAAATAATTTTCATCGGCAAATAGGAACATCTGATTTTTATTTTGCTTATTTCGATCAGAGGTCTCGGAATCTTGGGTTCAAATTCCGAGTCGTGCAAAAAGTAAGTCTGTTTCGAATTTTCGAACATAACTCGGGTTTGTGATCACCGCACCGCATTAAGCAAGCGTGGTGATTAAGCCTAATCCCGTCATAGTAGCGATGACTTGATTTTTATTATGGAGGCCTTTGCCCTGCAGTGGGACAGTATAATATGATGATCTAACATGCTAATTAAGCGCTTTATTTATGTTATACTTCGGGACCGTAATTCAGAAACGAACCAATAGTTGGCGCTGTGCTCAATTACATCGCGCAAGCGTTTCGTGTTTTCGGTTTACCTATAAGCCTTGTCGTTCTCTATAGAAGTTATCTGTTTATAATAGTATAGAAGATAGATATATTAAGAGCGCTTTGGGATTAGGTTACCACAACCTGTTAAATTACCTCAAGTGTTAATCAACCTAATGTGTATGACAGTAAGATGAGAGTCGATTGAAGAAATTTTACAGTTTTGGATACTTTAATGTGTGGCTGTACGTACATACAGATTGTAACAATTATACTGAAATAGGATACTTCATATTAAAACTAAAACGAGCAAAGTTGTAACAGTTGAAAACAGTCTCAAGTACAGTCAGCTATTACGTCCAAAGTTCTCCTTTGTGAGCTTAATAAGCTTCCAACTAAATAAGTTTAGAAGGCAGTATAAGCACAGAAATGTATAACTAATATTCTACTAATTAGAGGCAATGTATAAGTAGTATTAATGTAAGTATATAGATAGGTACTGTCCCACGGCAGAAAAAAGCCTCTATCATAGAAATCAAGTCATCGCTACTATGATGGGATTAGGTTAATCACCACGCTGGCCTAACTGCGGATTGGTGATCACAAACCCAAGCTATGTTCGAAAAATTCGAAACTTAATTTTTGCTCAACCCGGGATTTCAACCCTGGACCCCGAGATCTCGGACATTACTTAAACCACTAAGCCAACAGGGCATTATGATGACGTCAATCCATACTATCCATACTAATATTATAAATGCGAAAGTAACTCTGTCTGTCTGTCTGTCTGTCTGTCTGTCTGTCTGTTACTCTTTCACGCCAAAACTACTGAACGGATTTAAATGAAATTTGGTATACAGATGATCCAGACCCTGAGAAAGGACATAGGCTACTTTTTGTTGCGAAAAGGGGGTTGTAAGGGGTTAAAAGGGGGGTAAAACGTTACTTTTTCACGCGGACGAAGTCGCGGGCGGCCGCTTTAATAATAAAAAAGAAAATGTTTTAAGTATTTCAACTCTTCAAACACAGCCGCCCAATAGTTATTGACACTTACCGTCATATTTTGGACAATCCACACAATATATTTTTATAAATTGTAGTCTATATGTTATTCTGATGTATAAGCTATATTATTGTAAAGTTTCATTAAAATCCATTCGTTATTTTTTGCCTGAAAAAGGAGCAAACATCCATCCATACTTACAAAATCTCGCATTTATAATACTGTTAATTATCTATCTCTTCGTACATATTTCATAACGAAAAATTATATCTCCTTAACTTGGCCATTACTCCCCCCTTCTCCTACTTTAGTATCTCCCGCTTAAAGTCAAGCTTGCATGAATAAAAACAAAACAAAAGTTACCTTTGTCCAAATCGGCAATTTGAAATAATAACCGTGCGAACGAGAAGTGTATACCCAAAAAGGTAAAGAGTGAAAGAGATAGCAGAGCACCTTCAAATCGATCAGGTGGCCATGGCAACGGGGCTCTTGTAAATGGCTTGAAATTGTCGCCTCACAATAGGTGGAGAATGGCCTATTAATGACCATGGGTGGACGTTAGGCTGGTGAAGGTGCAGTAATGTATACAGAATGGAAATTTACATTTTAGAGTAAAATCGGGTCGAATTCGCAAACAGTATCCCTAAGTACAATAAATGACCAAATCTATCTTCCATCTTCTATCTTCCATCTTCTATCTTCCATCTTCTCTACTTTCTACTATTTATAAAGAAATAACTTCTATAGACAACGACAAGGCCTATAGGTAAACTGAAAACACGAAACGCTTGCGCGATGTAATTGAGCACAGCGCCATCTATTGGTTCGTTTCTGAATTACGGCCCTGAAGCGAAGTGAGGGCGGGCCACTAGTATTATATAAAGATGTTGTCGAACGACCGGCATTAACACTCTTTTAGAACTATCTTACTACTTTCAGCCGAAATCCCTAAGTCCATCTGAAGTTTCAGCGGGTTTTTCACGTGCACTCGTGAAAGTCATTAGTAACGCCATTTGTACACTAATGGGTCTGTAACGAGGGTGTTACCGTGTAGAACTACCTTTATACAGGTTGTATCTGTGAACATTTACATCCCTTTAACCACGTATTCACCAAGTGTTCAAGGCTGGCTGGAGTGAGCTGGATGAGAGTGGCCGAAAATCGGGAGCGGTAGCGTGCATTGGCAGTAGACGAATGGGGTTGCTGATGATGATGAACCGACGACATAACATTTTGAACAATATTTTGTTCAACAACTTTTCTAAATTCTTCGAAAAAATGTTCGACTCCCCATACAAAATGACCAAGCCACGTGACCGACTTTGTATGGAAAGGTGAAAATTCTTCATGCGAATTTTGAAAAGTCATAGAACAAAATGATGTTCAGAATAGTTGGTAGAACACGTGGTTAAAGAGATGTAAATGTACACAGAAACACTCCAGGTACTCGACGTAGTGTACGGTTTGTGGAGGTTCAGTAGCCATAACATGAGTTTGAAATACTATCTTCGCTCTCGAAAACTATCGCTTTGTCTCTTTCATTGTGATGCATTTGAAAGAGACAGAGCAATAGTTTACGTTATGTCAGTTTTAGATGTCAACTCATGGTAGCGCTACTGAAGCTTTGACTTTGGGTACACCGGAAAAAATCTAATATCGACTAACGGAATTCTCAAATATAATATTGACCTGACTACGTACTAGCAAACACTTCTGTTACAGATATTAGACAACAGAGGAAACATAACACAAGTTTTCATCACACGAATGTTTTAACTCCTAGGAATAACAAAGTCAGATCTGCATTAAGTCCTCATTCCTGTCCTGAACCATCAAGTCATGGAATGCCCTTCCAGTTCATGTGTTTCCTCCTTCCTACAATCCTGGGTTGTTTAGGCAGGGCGTGAAATGGCATCTCAGCAGGCCTTCAGGGTGAGGATGACAGATTCAATAGGTACCTAATTAGTCTGTTTTTTGTGCCTGTCAACCTCATATTTGGATCTCACGGCCGCTTACCATCAGGCGGAGTGAGGTCATCTTGATTGTCCTCAATATAAAAGAAATAAGTTTATTATTACAGATCGGACTTTGTTGTTCGGAAGCAGATTGTCCAGGATGGGGTTAACAAAGACACAGGTCCCTCCACCAGCCCATGGTCCTTCCTACCGTCTCGGCATACGGACCGAATCTTGGGAGACGCTCACCAGGTACTTGCTAAGGGCTCTTTCCCCGGTGCGTTTCTTCCTTACAAAGTCTGTGTCTTTAGCCCATCTCAATGTCACTTCTCCCCGAATGGGGCGTGAAACACCACAACACAAGCGACTCGCGCTCGGGCAGTTCCACATCAATCGAACTCCTTCCTAATGTCAAGTTCTGTGTGCAAACGCACGCACCCGTCGAAAACCTTCTGCAGAGTTGACCATCTCTTGATGGTACCGGTCCTATCTCGTTCCTGTTCCAGTCATTCAGCATCTGTTGCCGTTCCTCTTTATACAGCTGACATTCCCACAGCGCAGGATGGGGTTAGTTAGAAGCGACCTTTGGCGTCCATAGTCAGTGGTGGCAGTATTAAGGGAGTATTTCGCATTTCGCTGTACTTTGAGAGGGCTGCTGTTTCGCTGGTCGTGGCGTGTATGGCTAGGGGGCGCATTTGTCGCAGTGTAATTAGCGTTCGCACAAAGGCAAAGGGACAGCGGCGTGGATGCCACGCTGGCCGGTACCGACAGCAAAACAGGCAATAAATTTGCCAGTGATAAAATGATCAAATTCCTTGTTAATTCGCTGCATTATTCCTCTACCCAAAGGTTGTCAGGAAGAGATCGCTATTAGCGATAAGGCCGCCGATATTGTATTTGAAAATTACTATTAGCATTAAGTTCTGTAATGTGTTGTGCAATAAAGAGTATCTATCTATCTATCAAAGTCAGTCAGTCTGGTTTCCATTGCACAAGGGAAAGCCGTTGATTTGAGACCAAGACAATATGGGATGTTGTCTCAATTTATTTATTTATTTATACAGGAATATATTCATATCTCATAAGAAAAACAAATAAAAAAGCAGTTTATCACGCGATGTGTAAGCTCTCTCTATACCTACCTACTATTTCAAAAGAGCATTAATTTGACCAAAATTACTAGTTTTAAAATACCGCAAACATTTAAGTTAATTAGAGGCTGTTTGTTTCCAATAAGAATCTAAAACGCCATTATACCATAACTTATTGCAGAACAGCCTTTTTTTTAGGTCGTAAATGCCAAATTGTCAATATTTTTTTTGGCGTAATCACAATCAGTTTGGCAAACATTGGTTGTATTTTGAATACCATATAACTGTGTTATAAAGCTCTCGATACTCGATAATTACATCCAAATTTCATTTATATGGCATTATTAGTTTAAAAGTTATGAATTAATTCTTAGATTATTTTTTGGTTTCGGCTCTCCTGAAAATGGATGATTGGTGATTACGGCCCTTTGAGATTTAAGGTATCGATATATGCTAGGGTTGTTGCCCGGCATGAGTACATAAGCGCGCGGCCTCTACCACAGACTTCGACAGTTCGACAATCTTATGTCATAGGCTAGGATTAATGTGGTTGAAAAGGCGTATTTCCCCGTTAGTGCGCATGCGTGAGTACATGACACGTCTTTAGCTCTTAGTGGGCAGCCTACTTTCTGTGTGTAAATATTTTGTGGTATGAGGCAGGGTCATTACCAAATACACCATTCCGACTGTCAAAAAATGATGTGAGTCGATTGAAGTTTGACAGTTTTTTTAGACTTTGATGCGTGTCTATAGATAGGTACCAATAGGTACATCCTCCATCATCATCAGCAACCCACGCTCGTCCACTGGTGGACATAGGTCTCCCCTAATGCACGCCACCGCTCCCGATGTTCGGTCGCTCATCCAGCCCACACCAGCCAGCCTTCGAATGTCGTCATCCCATCTTGTAGCAGGGCGTCCAACACTACGCTTACCGAGTCGCGGTCTCCACTCAAGGACTTTAGCTCCAACGGCTGTCAGTTCATCCTATCTCTTTTTAATTTATTAACTTTCAGTTACATTTATTACCAAGAAGGTGATGTCCCTGAAATGGGAATTATTCCAGGTCACGATTATCACACACTCCCTGAGGAAATTATTATAATTTTCGAGGTAATAAATTACATCGCTTGTTACTTTAATGAAATTCATAATTTTCAGTTTAAAGGTGAGCGTGCATGACCCTATCTGCATTTTAAATTCGGCTCGTATTGTGGAGTTAAGCTGCGGGAACATTGGAGTAAATTCTGAAATCTACTTAATACTGGAATATTTCGAAATATTCTCGTTTAATTTTTGGGAAAATAATACCCAAGTATTATATAGCCATGTTTTGTCCCGGGTCGGGCAAAAGTATGTTTCGAATTTTTCGAACATAGCTCGGGTTTGTGATCACCGCACCGCATTAGGCAAGCGTGGTGATTAAGCCTAATCCCATCATAGTAGCGATGACTTGATTTCTATGATGGAGGCCTTTGCCCTACAGTGGGACTTTTTCTTTACTTCAAATACTACGGAACCCGTTGTGTCCGGACTTCGCAATTTGCTGGTATTTCATACCGACGGAACTCTAAAAGAATACGATCATAAAATTGGTGTCACTCAAAGTAGCCATTGTCGTTTTCATCTCTTTGTAAAGAAAATTCTTTGAGAAAAGAACAAACGAATAAAAATAATCTTGGAAACTTTCCTTGCATTGGAATTTAAAAGCTGTAAAAGTTAAATTTTTTTGCAACATAAATATTATTTGAGCATTCAATAATGCTATTTTGTACACCAAAGTAACATTTTGGTTAACAGTGGGAAAGCCACGCTTCGGCATGAATGGGCCGGCTCGACCTGAGTGATCTCAGAAGAAGATTCACATATACCACGGCCTCACAGAAGGCTGGCGTGAAGCTGCGCCTGCGCTGTTTCGTCGAGAGAACTCGAGTGAGTGAGGGTACCGGAGGCCCAATTGGGGGGAAAGGGGATTAAAAGTTGGGCGCACTTGTGACTCTACTGGTGCTAAAGGTAATCGGCGGCGGCAATGCTTACCATCAGGTGATTCGTCTGCTCGTCTGTCACCTATCACATAACAACATCGATTAGAGGATTTATTTTATTTTCATTGCAAAAAAGGCCCCCATGGCGCAGTGGCTAAGGCGTTCGCCCGAAGCGCGAAAGGTCCCGGGTTCGATTCCCGGTCAAGTCAATTTAGAAAACAACATTTTCTAAATTTTCTTGGGTCTGGGTTTTCTGGGTTGCCGTCCCCAGTTATTTATCGTACTAATATGTACTGGGGGTGCCCTAGTTTGAGATCAGGTTGATTGGTGTGATTGTCTGGCTTTTTTTTTATGTGATTGGTAGCAGACGAGCAGGCGGATCACCTGATGGTAAGCAATTGCCGCCGTCCATGGACACCTGCAACACCAGTGGAGTAACAAGTGCGCTGCCACCTTTTTATCCCCTTCCCCCCCGGGTGGGCCTCCGGTACCCTTACTCACTCGGCGAAACACAGCACAGGGGCAGCTGCTTCACGCCGGTTTTCTGTGAGGCAATGCCGAAGCGTGGCTTTCCCACAGTTAAATACTTGAAATACGCCTGAAATTATGGTTACCCCAATAAGTAGCCTATAATTATAATTAACGCAACTTTTCACACAAACAAATAAATAGGAAACAACCTATTTTCAGCGAACTGAAACAAAATAATACTAATTGAAGTGACATCATCACTTACTGTAATGGAAATGTACGACGAACTACTTTCAGTAAAGTATTACGTCATTAAATACGAGGTGATTAGGCGTAGGTATAGGCCGCGGTATCTAACTATAGAGATGTTTGCGCACTTGTAAAAAAGAAGACTTTCTACTAAAATTGGTTTCTGCGCACTCAAGGTCATAACTACACTTACATGCCGCGGACTATAACATCGAATCAAATCTTTACCTAGTGGGAGAGCCACGTTTCGGCATGAAAGTAAGTACATAAAAAAAATGCGCCGGACAATCACACCAATCAACCTGGTCTCAAACTAGGGCAATCCCTGTACTATGAGTACCAGATGACAATAATTAACTGGGGGCGTCAACCCTGAACACCCAGACGCAAGACTTAGACTTAGAAAATGTAGTTTTCCTAAATTGACTTGACCGGGAATCGAACCCGGGGCCTTTCGCGCTTCGAGCGAACACATCATCCATTGCGGCATCGAGGCCGTCGAGGTATGGTTCACACCATGTAGGTAATTTGTATACAGGATGTCTGTGAACATTTACATCCCTCTAACCACGTGTGCCAACCTTTTATGCACATAATTGAGTCGAGTTCGCAACATGTGCCCCTAAGGTACATGGTACAATAAATATGTAAATTTAATATTGAGAAACCCCCCTACCTACTATTTACTAACCCTACTAATAAGTTTTAATTATAATTGTACTAACCCATGGACCTTTGCATCATGTTGTCTGAAAATAAAGATATTTGATTTGATTTGATATGATAATTGTTCAATGAATTTTCGAAATTGATCGTAAATTGTATCGTCTTCCCATACAAAATGAACCTTCAAAAAAATAAGTCACGTGACCGACTTTTTATGAAAAAGAGTTGCATATTTTTTATGCGAATTTTCAAAAGTCATAGAACTAAATGTTGTTCAGAATGGTTGGTAGAACACGTGGTTAAAGGGATGTAAATATTCACAATACACCCTGTATAAGTACGGGTTTATAAGGGTATGACAACATCAAAATGCTTTTACATTCGTAGGTTAATATAATTATGGCGACATTTAACCTAGTTTGGGCAAGTTACGGTGTGGAATGGATGGGTGGGTAAAATGCCTTAGCAATTATCATTAGTGTTAGTTTGTGGGCTTGAGGTTCCCAAACTCTATACTTAAGTACATACTTAGTAGGTATTATAATGCCTTGTTAAAATTTTTAGACAAAAAAGTCAAGAAAAGGGCATAAGATATCTATTCTTTTAAAAAAGAAAATCGGTAGGGTAAAGCAAAGTATCAGCCTATAGTTAAACTTAATGTCTCACTGCAGGGCAAATGCCGATGGGATTAGACTTAATCACCACGCTTGCCTAATGTGGATTGGTGATTACAAATCCGAGCTATGTTCGAAAAAATCGAAACATACTATTAAACATACTACTAGTTTTTAAGTTTTATACCTCTGTGTCATAAAATGCATATTCATTCATTGATTCATACTTTTTGCTCGACCCGGGAAGCGTACCCAGGACCCCGAGTTCATGCTCAGGTACATAAACCACTAGACCAATGGGGACGTTAGAGTAGTCCGTAGCGTACCTAGTCTTGCGAAAAATAATGTACCTACCTAGTTACTTATAGATTCTGATGTACTAGGTAAGCGATGAGAGTTCGAAAAGATGAAAGCGAAAAAAAAAATTGGCCACGTAAAAATAACAGGTTAATTAGGTAGGTACGTAGATTGCCTTTCATTCAATTTTAAACTCCCCTAGTGTAAGTTTCATCAGATACGTAAGAATGCTTAGAAGTCATCGATCCGAACTTCTGACGATATCTCTAACTTAATTTCCTTTCCATTTTGTTAGATTTATTTTCCTTTTCCTCCAGAAAACGACGAATTTTTCTCTATTACCATCTTTCGCTGACACCGCCATCTGTGAGCTCTTTACCGACTTAGCTACAATTTCGTTGTTCATCTTATTTAACTAGATGACGCTTGTAGTAGCACATCAGTTCACAATCAAAAATCTAGATGGCGTTAACGATGCATGTTATTTCTAAATCTCAAATCTAGATGGCGTAAGTAGCATCATACTAGTTCTAAATCGCAAATCAAGATGGCGGTAAAAGCAGTAACATAATAGTTCCTCATCGCAGAACTAGATAGCGTTAAAATGACATTACAAAATATTAACAGAATAAAAACCTAGATGGCGCTATCACTGTACAAAATAGTTCGTTAATATTTTACTAGATGTCGCTATTAACATGTGACCAAATAGTTTCCTTTTTTTAAACTAGATGACGCTAGATAGAAAAACATGGCGGAAAATGACAGTGCAGGTGATTGTGTAAATCCCTGGAGCGTACCTTGAGATTGGCATGAAACATAGCAAGTTTGATGGGAATGTCCCAAGGGAAATAAACGAAGGAGCCTTATATAATGTAGGCAAGAAGTTTCCGCTTGTATTTCGGTAGGTATTTATCTAACAATGATGGACAATGCTAGTTTTTCGGCTGAATTTGTGTGTTTTTTTGCAATTTTTTCGTTGAACCGGCGAAGATGGCTCCATTCGAAAAAGAGGTCTATTTGACAATTTCGGAATTTTAAACCAACAACTAGAAAATAAAGGGTCGAAAATAAAACATTTTGTATTCATCTCGAGGGCATAATAATCAAAATATCTACACACAGACTGCGCATGTTGGTATCACTTTTTCAAACGTTTTCAGTAGGAATTCTGAATCTAAATATTCGATGTTTAAAGCCCACAAATAGTAGGGACCTACCTACTTTTGTTATGAAACAGAAAGGAAAACGATCAAGCGGGTCACCTGATGTCTGTCTTCTCGTCTACCACCTATTACATAATAAGTACCTACCTAGGTATTATTTATGTATACGTTAATTATATACGTTATGTTCCAGATACTAGTGCTTTGCTGCGGTGGGGTAGCTCGATACGCCGTTTGTACCTATTATTATGATTCTTATAATTCGTACACATTGAGGTAATACCTCAATGAATTCACAGCAATTTAAAAACTTGATCTATTAATTTCATTGTTTTTTGTATTGTATTTAGAGAGCACGAGAATCGACCCCTTGGCTCTCATGTTCCTTCCTTTGGAGGCAAGATTTGTTCAACATCCTAAATAAATACTTATTTAGGGAGTGACAAATTGAACCTTTCTTTATTTAACTTTAACGTAACAATTGGGTAGGTAGGTAGGTGACGCCACGTCTGATGTGTATTAAAAGGGTATTTGAGGTCCAAAAAATCAAGGTTTTAGGTCTAGGTCTGTGTCTAGGTCTGCAAACCTAAGGGCCTTACACAGTGTAATTGAAACTGTTATGATAATTATGTGATGTATTATGCAATTTCAAGCTTATTTGAATAGATTACATACATAATTATTTGACATTGATAAATCTTCTGTCTATGAACTTAAATTGATTTTGATTTTGAATGATAAAAGCGTCACATAGCTAAGTATGCAACACATAAATTATTTTGAGGATAAAAGTTGCGTTTTCTATCTGTCAAACTCATGGACGTAAAGTAACATAAGTAAGGTAACGCTATAATACGACAGTCGTGAAACGCAGCAACAATTTTATGGTAGCAATAAGTAGCATAATAGCTTATATAGAATTTATCCGTAGGTATATTGTGAAAAGGGACTCTTAGATATTCATAACTGGTCGGATGGCGCATTTGGTAATCACCCTACATTATACGCCGCGGTAAAGGTCGTGGGTTCGATCACCACCCTGGACAAACAGACGTTTGATGAACACTTATGTTTGTTCGGTGTCTGGGTGTAGTATTAATGTATTTAAATAGTTATATTCGTATTTCCTATTTTGTATGATATCTGTTACACAAGCTTAAGCTACTTAGTAGGTACGAGTAAGTAAAACAACCTAGGCCTAACCTAGATCTAGCTTCGGCCTGCCGTAGCCGAAAATCGGTTCGAGGATTTATGTATGTAGGTAGGTACCTATCTAGAAATTATACGATCCATGGGCCCCATGCTAAAGCTTGCTTTACACGGTTAATAATATATCACAAGAAAGTTGATTGATTTTTGCGTATTAACGAATTTCCCCATTTCCATTTCCTGCCATAAAAGAAACCATGACTTGCCGACTCCATCAATCAATGGTATTGAAACACGATCTTTGTTGGCAGGCAGATTGGCGACAAAAGGTTTGTGCCTGATTTTGATTAATAGATTCTGTTTACTGGCAAATTCGGTAAAACGAAGAATTGCTTTGATATTTGCATCAATATTTTATATAAGTAAGTAAGTTCTCACAACATCTCATACTTTGACCTGACTCCGTACTAAGTACCTAGCTCAAGCACTTGTGTTACAGATATCAGACAACAGAGGAGGAGAGGATTTATACAAACAGGAGGATAATTTACTGTAGGCAACGCTTCGGCATGAATGGGCCGGCTCGACCAGAGCGATACCACTGCCTCACAGAAAACCGGCGTGAAGCAGCCCCTGTGCTGTGTTTCGCTGAGTGAGTGAGTACCGGAGACCCAATTAAGGAAGGGGGGTTAAAAGGTGGCAGCGCACTTGTAACTCCACTGGTGTTGCAAGTGTCCATGGGCGGCGGCAATTGCTTACCATCAGGTGATCCGCCTGCTCGTTTGCTACCTATCACAAAAAAATCTATGGTATAAATTGTGGTAATAATATCTATAACGCTATGATTCTTATGGAATGACAATGATAGCTTTAGGCCATAGATTATGTCGGATAAAGATTCGCCGAATCGCACCTTAGGAATACTGCTTTTCATTGAAAATGCATTTCCTTTCATATGATAAATCACACCGAAGTCTAGCTATCTAGCTGCAACCACAGCTTTTTCTAGCTGAATGGAAATGCAGCCACAAATCAATGTGAGTTTAGAAATTAGTGCTCAGTTTAGATCAGGAGTCCAATTCTCGGTTTTCGCCTTCTATGTCGAGTCTTCTTAATAAAACGCATAGACCAATAGGAGCACAAGATAAGGAATGTCAACTGTAATCTGTGTTCTTCTATTTGGTTGTGCGTGCCAGAAGTCGACTCGACATAGAAGGCGAAAACCGAGAATTGGCCTCCAGTAGCGCTACCATGAGCTGACATCGAAAACTGACATAACTGAAAGCGGTCGGGAACTGTGTAGTGAAAGGCGGAGTTGGGGGTAAATCAGCGGTTGTATTGTTCAATAGATGGTAATAAAAAAACACATTAAAATTAAAGGGTTTGCGTGGTGTTGGGAAATTTTTCGTCGCTGACGGTATGTAAGACGACGTGTTATTTTTTACTTTTCATAACCAGAGACCCTTTCGTACTGCGCAAAAACCTTTGTAACAATAAAACCAAGTATAAAACCTCGCGTCGCTAACATTCCCCACCCCAGTGCTGCTAGCAGCACTCCTGAGGCCAACGGTACTACAGCGACGCGTGTGGCAAGTGAGCCATTCAGTGTTCCACCCGTCAATATCCATCTAAATCTTTTCTCTATGAGGAATTTTCATGACAAATTGGAGCGAGTACCATGCCTTATTTGTTATTTCATTGGGTGGCATTTCCTTTGTGTACTAGTTTTGACCAAATGCTGCTGACGTTCTTGTACCGTCTTGGCGTACATTTCGTTCTTACACATCTTTGGCGTTGCCGTTCTCAGACGAGACATAGCCATAGGGAATGAGTCCTGTTATCATACGACAATAGTCCCTCCAGGGCAGCTGACATGTACTACTCCACCGACGATGCTGAAGATGTCACTTCTGAGTGTCGCCGGCGCGCTGCTCCTGCCGCGACCTTGAGGTAGCGCCTCCGTTGGCGTCATGAAGCGGCACAGCTGCACGTCATCGTGGGGCTAGAGATCATCGTCACCGCAGGCATCAGACGCAGTAGCGTCAGTAGGAGTAATTGGCTTTGAGCGATGGTCAGGCGCTGATGAGTGAGCGCGTGGCATATGATCATGTAAGCTCCATCCCAGTGGCGTACTGGTGGCGCACGGTTTGCTCGGGCCGTCATGGCACTCTCTGTGGGAACATGAGCGTTCTTGAAGGATAGATCTTCCATGCAGCCTTCAAAAGACAAGGGTGAATCTTTAGGTTTGCTCATTTGACTTAATATGTTTGCGTTGTGGCTAGTAGACGCAGATGTTGTCAGATCCTTAAGTGTGCTAGCCAGCTGCTGAGTTGGACCATCAGTGCCGCTGACATGCGGCGGTAACAGGGAGCCTTTATTTGTTCCATGCTTGCTGGCTTCCTGTCTCTCCGACTCATACGGGCTGCGTGTCCAGAGATTCTTAATATCCTGGGAGTTACTTTGGCTGACACGAACCTTAGGACTGTATTTTGCTTCGACAGCTGCCATATCCGCCTCTAATTTTTTTCTCGATGAGCTCCATTTGAATGCGAGCTTTTTCTCTCGCCCGCTTTTAACTCCAGTGCTTTCTTAAGAGCCAACACCTTCGCTGAAGAACATTTGGAGGATTTACTTTGACGGACGTCGTCGCAATCATCTTTGGTTTCTGTATGTGTTGTGCAATAAAGAGTATCTATCTATCAAAGTCAGCAGTCTGGTTTCCATTGCACAAGGGAAAGCCATTGATTTGAGACCAAGACAATATGGGATGTTGTCTCAATTTATTTATTTATGTATTACAGGAATATATTCATATCTTATAGAATCAAAAATAAAAAAGAAAGTTTATCAGCGATGTGTAAGCTCTCTCTATACCTACCTACTATTTCAAAAGAGCATTAATTTGACCAAAATTACTAGTTTTAAAATACCGCAAACATTTAAGTTAATTAGAGGCTGTTTGTTTTCCAATAAGAAATAAATAAATAACATGTAGGTACCGTTTTTGCATCGGAGTTATTTTTGTAAATAATTTTACCTAAAAGTAGTAGAATTTTTTTGCTGACCATACATTTACAGAGCGGTTAAATAGGTACATTTATGTACCTTAAATAATGAAACGTGTACATAGATACATCTTAACGTATGGTGTGTTGATTCTAGATGTAAGATTATCTTTAACCTTTACACCCACTTTGTCTATGTCCACAGACAAACAAAGAATATCAAATCCAAGATGGCGGCTTTGACAGCAAGCGCGCCATTTTATAAAAAAAAGTAAGTATCAGCCTATATACTGTCCCACTGCAGGGCAAAGGCCTCCATCATAGAAATCAAGTTCATCGCTACTATGATGGGATCGTGCCTAATGCGGATTGGTGATCACAAACCCGAGCTATGTTCGAAATATACGAAACATACTTTTGCTCGACTCGGGAATCGAACCCGGGACCCCGAGATCACGGCCAGGTACTTACACCACTAGACCAACGGGGCCATTTTATAAATAAAAATAAATTCACACAACATCTCATATTACCGTGGGAGAGCCACGCTTCGGCATGAATGGGCCGGCTCCACCGAAGTAATAGAAGACCGGCGTGAAGCAGCGCCTGCGCTGTGTTTCATCGAGTGAGTGAGGGCACCGGAGGTCCAATCGGGGGAAAGAGAGTTAAAGGTTAGCAACGCACTTGCGACTCTTACTGATGTTGCAGGTTCTATGGGCGGCGGCCAGCGCTTACTATCAGGTGATCCGTCTGCTCGTCTGCCACCTAAGACATAAAAGAAAAAAAATACATTAACCTGACTCCGTACTAAGAAGTATCGTAAGCATTTGTGTTACAGATATCAGACAATAGAGAAAACACAAATATAATACTTAAATAGCTACATTTATAACATTCATCACATGAATGTTTGTCCAGGGTAGGGATCGAACTCACGACCTTTAGTGTATGAGGCAGTGTCACTACCAAATACACCATTCATTATTTCAGTCAATAGACGTCCACTGCTGGACATAGGCCCCCCCAAAACTTCTCCACACAGATCGGTCCTGTGCCACCAGCATCCAAAGGACTCCCGCGACCTTCACCAGATCGCCGGTCCACCTGGTGGGAGGTCTGCCACGGCTGCGGCCTCCTGCACGTGGCCTCCACTCAAGGACCTTTCCACCACAACGGCCGTCTGTTCTCCTCGCAATGTGCCCTGCCCATTGCCAATACACCATTCCGACTGTCAAAAAATGATGTGAGTCGATTGCAGTTTGGACAGTTTTTTAGACTTTGATGTGTGTCTTATAGATAGTTACCAATAGGTACATCCTCCATCATCATCAGCAACCCACACTCGTCCACTGCTGGACATAGGTCTCACCCTAATGCACGCCACCGCCAACGCTCCCATGTTCGCCACTCTCATCCAGCCCACACCAGCCAGCCTTCGAATGTCGTCATCCCATCTTGTCGCAGGGCGTCCAACACTACGCGCTTACCGAGTCGCGGTCTCCACTCAAGGACTTACGGCTCCAACGGTTGTCAGTTCATCCTATCTCTTTTAATTTATTTGCTTTTAGTTTACATTTACCAAGAAGGTAATGACCCTGAAATGGGATTATTCAGGTCCGATTATCACCATTCCCTGAGAAAATTAATTTTTCGAGGTAATCAATTACATCGCTTGTTACTTTAATGAAATCATAATTTTCAGTTTAAAGGTGAGCGTGCATGACCCTATCTGCATTTTAAATTCGGCTCATATTATGGAGTTAAGCTGCAAGATAAATACATTGGTAGAATTCTGAAATCTACATAATACTGGGAAAAATTTCGAAATATTCTCGTTTAATTTTGGGAAAATAATACCCAAGTGAATATCGCTGTTTTGTCCTGGGTTCGATTCCCGGGTCGAGCAAAAGTATGTTTCGAATTTTCGAACATAGTTCGGGTTTGTGATCACCGCACCGCATTAGCAAGCGTGTGATTAACCAATCCCACTCATAGTAGCGGTGACTTGATTTCTGTGATGGAGGCCTTGCCTCTGAGACAGTATTTAAGCTGATACTTTTTTTACTTCAAAAACTACGAAACCCGTTGTGTCCGGACTTCGCAATTTGCTGGTATTTTATACTGCGGAACTCAAAGAATACGATCATAAATTGGTGTCACTCAAAGTAGCCATTGTCGTTTTCATCTCTTTGGTAAAGAAAATTCTTGAGAAAAGAACAACTAATAAAAATAATTTGGAAAACTTTCCTGTGCTCTGAGATAAAAGCTATAAAAGTTAAATTTTTTGCAACATATATATTATTTGAGCGTTCAATAATGCTATTTTGGGTACCAAAGTATAACTCTTTTGGTTCATTGGGAGAGCCACGCTCTCGGCATGAATGGCAGCTTCACGCCGGTTTTCTGTGAGGCAGTGGTATCACCCGGTCGAGCCGGCCCATTCATGCCGAACTTGGCTCTCCCACAGTTAATACGTTGAATACGCTGCAAATTATGGTTAACCCAGTAAGTACGCCATAATTATAATTAATGCAACTTTTCACACAAACAATAAATAGGAACAACCTATTTTCCGAGACAAAAAAATATCCTAATTGAAGTGACATCACACTACTTAATGAAATGTACGACAACTACTTTCATAAAGTATTACGTCATTAAATACGAGTAATTAGGTGAGGTATAATATAGGCCGCGACATCTAACTATAGAGATGTTTGCGCACTTGTAAAAAAAAAGCTTTCTACTAAAATTGTTTCTGCGCACTCAAGTCATTACTACACTTACATGCCGCGACTATAAAATGGAATCATGTGTTTACCTATGTGAGAGCCATTTCGGCATGAAAGTACATCTATACTATTTATAAAGAGATAACTTCTATAGACAACGCGACAAGGCTTATAGGTAAACCGAAAACACGAAACGCTTGCGCGATGTAATTGGACACAGCGCCATCTAAGTATTGTTCATTTCTGATTACGGTCCCGAAGCGAAGTGAGGGCGGGCCACTAGTAAAAAATAAATAATAAGATAAATAAATGCTCTGGACATCCACCATCAACCTGTCTCAAACTAGGGCAACCTGTACTAGGCGTACCAGGTGACGATAATTAACTGGGGCTTCAACTCAACACCCATACCCAAGAAAACTTAGAAAAATTTAGTTTTAAATTAACAATCCCTAAATTGACTTGACCGGGAATCGAACCTGGGGCCTTTCGCGCTTCGGGCCAACACCTTATCCACTGCGGCATCGGGCCGTCGAGGTATGGTTCACACCATGTAGGTAATTTGTATACAGGATGTATCTGTGAACATTTACATCCCTCTACCCATGTTTTCTGCCAACCTTTTATGCACATAATCGGTCAATTTCGCAACATGTGCCCCTAAAGTATATGTTACAATAAAATAATATAAATATTGAGAAACCCCCCCCTATATACTAACCCTACTAATAAGTTTTAATTATAATTGTACTAACCCATGGACCTATGTATCATGTTGTCTGAAAATAAAGATATTTGATTGATTTGATTTGATAATTGTTCAATGAATTTTCGGAATTGATCGAAAATTGTATCGTGACCGACTTTTTATGAAAAAGAGTGGCATATTTTTTATGCGAATTTCCAAGAGTCATAGACCAAAATGTTGTTCAGCATGGTTGGTAGAACACGTGGTTAAAGGATGTAATATTCACAAGTACATCCTGTATAAAGTACGGGTTTATAAGGGTATGACAACAACAAAATGCTTTTACATTCGTAGGTTAATATAATTATGGCGACATTTAACCTAGTTTGGGCAAGTTACGGTGTGTAATGGATGGGTGGGTAAAATGCCTTGGCAATTATCATTAGTGTTATATTGTGGGCTTGAGGTCCCCAATGCCAACTTTATACTAAGCAGGTAATATTATAATGCCTCAAAAAATTTGACAAACAATCAAGAAAAGGGCATAAGATATTTCTGTTTCTTTTAAAAAAGAAATTCGGTGGGGTAAAGTAAAGTATCAGCCTATAGTTAAACTAACTGTCTCACTGCAGGGCAAAGGCCTCCATAGAAATCAAGTCATCGCTACTATGATGGGATTAGGCTTAATCACCACGCTTGCCTAATGCGGTGCGGTGATCACAAACCCGAGCTATGTTCGGAAAAATCGAAACATTATTTTTGCTCGACCCGGGAATCGTACCCAGGACCCCGAGTTCATGCTCCGGTACATAAACTACTAGACCAAAATGGGGACGTTAGAGAAGTCCGTAAGGTAGTCTTGCGAAAAATAATGTACCTAGTCACACATAAGTAGATAGGATGTGCAGCTATCTATAAGTAACTAGGTAAGCGCTGGGGGGGCTTCGAAAAGATGAAAGCGAAAAAAAGTTGGGCACGTAAAAATAACATGTTAATTATGTAGATTGCCTTTCATTCAATTTTAAACTCCCCTAGTGTAAGTTTCATCAGATACGTAAGAATGCTTAGAAGTCATCGATCGGAACTTCCGAAGATATCTCTTTTCCTTTCCATTTGTTAGGTTTATTTTCCCTCAAGAAAAACGACGAATTTTTCTATGACCCAATTTTCCGCTGACACTGCCATCTGTGAGCTCATTACTGACTTAACTATAATTTCGTTGTTCATCATATTTAACTAGATGGCGCTTGTAGTAGCATAGCAGTTCACAATCCAAAATCTAGATGGCGTTAACGATGCATGTTATTTCTAAATCTTAAATCTAGATGGCGTAAGTAAGCATCATACTAGTTCTACATCTCAAATGAAGATGGCGGTAAAAGCAGTAACATAATAGTTCCTCATCATAGAACTAGATGGCGTTCAAAATGACATTACAAAATATCAACAGAATAAAAACCTAGATGGCGCTATGGCTGAACAAAATAGTTCGTAAATATTTTACTAGATGTCACTATTAACATGTGACCAAATAGTTTCCTTTTTTCAAACTAGATGACGCTAGATAGAAAAACATGGCGGAAAATGACAGTGCAGGTGATTGTGTAAATCCCTGGAGCGTACCTTGAGATCGGCATGAAACATAGCAAGTTTGATGGGAATGTCCCAAGGGAAATAAACGAAGGAGCCTTATATTATAATGTAGGCAAGAAGTTTCCGCTTGTATTTCGGTAGGTATTTATCTAACAATGATGGACAATGCTAGTTTTTCGGCTGAATTTGTGTGTTTTTTTGCAATTTTTTCATTGAAATCCTAATTTCAGCGGCGAAGATGGCTCCATTCGAAAAAAAGGTATATTTGACAATTTCGGAATTTTAAACCAACGACTAGTAAATAAAGGGTCGAAAATAAAACATTTTGTATTCATCTCGAGGGCATAATAATCGAAATATTTAATTTAATTTCAATATACCTAATGCAATGTATTCATAAAATCTTAGTTAATGTAATTTCAATGCAATTTATGTAAATTTAATCTTGTATTCAATATTTTTGCTTGCCGAAAGGTTAATGTGGATGTTCATCACACCGAATTACCGCACAAATAAAACACTATTACTTTTCAACGAACTGTATTAAAAACTCAAATAAACAAAAAAACATTAGCCGCTTAAGGGTAAACGAAAAATCGTAACGCTAGCGTGATTCAAAAATGCACACCGCCATCTATCGGCGGGTCGTTGCACTTCGCGCCGCTCATACTTAGTTCGCATCGCCATACCGCCCTCCAAGAACTTCGTTCTTTCTTTATGGCAGTATAATCAATTTTGAAACGGGACGTCTCAGAGTTGATGTCTTTGTCTTCAAGGTGACGACTCTGACTTCGTTATCCGGTCCCGGATTTACGTCGGTGACTCTCCCCATGAGCCATTTTGCTGGTGGCAGATCTGCTTCCTTTAAAATTACCAAGTCACCCACCCTTGGTCCCTCAGCTTTGGTCTGCCACTTATGTCTCTGCTGCAAGCGATTTAGGTATTCCTTCGACCATCGGGTCCAAAAGTTGTTCAACATTTTTTGTGTTATTCTCCATCGCTGCAGTGGGCTAATTGTGTCGTCTTTGACATTTCGGTTCAGGTACAACCATCGATGATTCTCCGACTAAAAAGTGTGCAGGTGTCAAGGGGGATAGATCGTCGGGGTTGTCATTTAGGCCAGTTAGTGGTCGAGAGTTGAGCTACTGCTTCGATCTGGCAAAGTACATGTTGATAATTCCTCAAAGGTAAGTGTTGATAGGCCAATCGTTTTTACTAGATGTGTTTTTACAGCCTTTACGTTTGACTCCCACAATCCTCCGAAATTGGGTGATCTAGGTGGTATGAAGTGCCAAGTTGTTCCATCATTCTCCAATGTTTCAGCTATCTCTTTTACTACACCAGTCATACTCTTTTCTAACATTCTTGTCAGCTCATTGGCAGCTCCCACAAAGTTCAAGCCGTTGTCGCTCCACATATGTGAACAATGACCTCTCCGTGACACAAATCTGCGAAAGGCTGCGATAAATCCTGCCGTAGTCAAATCACTTACAGCCTCTAAGTGAATAGCTTTAGTCTTCATACAAACAAAGAGCGAGATATAGCCCTTGTATGATTTCTGTCCTCTTCCTTTTGACACTCTCATCTGTATAGGTCCGGCAAAATCTACACCACTGGATTCAAAGGGTCTTCCAGGGGTTACTCTTACGCTCGGAAGCTCACCCATAATTGGTTGATGTGTTCTAGCGTTGTATCGCACGCATGTAACACATTTCTTAATGTATTTTTTCACAGCAGGCTTCAAACCTATCATCCAATATCTACTCGTGATAAGGTTAATGGTGAGAGCAGTACCTCCGTGCATCACTCTCTCGTGGGCATCTTTAATAATCAGTTCTCCAATGTGAGTATTTTTTGGTATTATGATAGGGTGCTTATAATCCAGAGTTGCTTGTGCTGCTTGTAATCTCCCTCCAACACGTAACAGACCCCTTTCATCTCGGTATGGGTTAAGTGATATTAATTTACTTCTCTTTTTAATTTTCCTTTCTGTTTCAGGTCTTCAAGTTCTTCTGCGAATTCTGTCTCTTGGGCTGTTCTAAGGCAGATATCAAGAGTTTCCTGCATTTCTTCAGCGGTAAGGTAAGTATCAACTTTTATTTTATTTTGCTTTCTTTCTTTCAGCGAAAGGAATCTTCTACAGTAAGTAAGCACTCTAACCATTCTCTGTAAATTTGAAAATCTGTTTATTATTGGTTCTTCTTCCATGGGGTTGTGAAATACTTTTGTATGTTGTTTTCTTTCTTCTAATTTTGTTTCTGGTACTTCTATTTTGTTTATATGTATTTCAGGGCTTTTCATCCACTCAGGTCCTCTCCACCACAGTATGTTGTCTTGTAATTCGGCGGGCTCAATTCCACGTGATGCTATATCTGCAGGATTTTCTGCTGAAGTAACGTGGTTCCATCTATCATTGTCTAGTCTGGTTTGTATTTCAGTGATACGATTGGCGACAAATGTCTGCCATCTTATGGGTTGTGATTGTATCCAGGCCAGTACAATTGTTGAGTCTGTGTAGGCGTATACTTGAGTTTTAGGTATTTTCAACACCGATGCTACCTTTGTTAGTAATTTCGCTAATAATACTGCGGCACACAGCTCCAATCGCGGTACAGATACTTGTTTCAATGGAGCTACCTTTGTTTTACTTTCCAGTATAGTAACATGCACATCATTCCCTTGTATTACTCTTAAATAGATCACAGCTGCGTATGCTTTAGTGGACGCGTCAGCAAATCCAACCAGTTCGATTCGGTCATTGTCTGCATAGGTGTGTATCCATCTGTCTATCTTTATGTTCTGTAGTGTCTGTAATTGTTCTCTAAATTTTAACCAGTCTTCTAGTAAATTGTTAGGTAATTCCTCGTCCCATTCAGCATGACAAAGCCACAGCTTCTGTATAAGTACCTTGGCATTGATGATAACTGGAGCTAGCCACCCAAACGGGTCGAACAAACGTGCTATGTCTGATAACACTCTTCGTTTTGTGATTGGTTGAATAGGTTCAGGTAGGTTAACAGAAATTTTGAATTTGTCGTCGTCTCTATCCCCAACTTACTCCAAGTATTTTAATTACTCTATCTAGTTTTATCTCAAAGGGTTGTGTCTGTTCTTTATTTTGTTGTATCATATTTAACAGATTATCTGAGTTACTCGACCATTTTTGCAGTACAAAACCCGCCTTTTCAAGTATCTTGTTCACTTGTTCATATATTTCCTTCGCTTCATTTTCGGTACAAGCGCCTGTCATTAAATCATCCATATAGAACGACGACTTAATAATTTCTGCGGCTTGTGGATATTCGTCTGCTACCTCTTCAGCTATTTGTTTTAGGGTTCTGACTGCTAGAAACGGGCGCGCATGCAGTACCAAAGGTAACAGTAAGTAGTTTATAAACTTTAAATTCTTCATTTTCATTATCTCTCCATATAATGCATTGGTAGTTAGTATGTTTTTCTGTAATTAGAATTTGTCTATACATCTTTACTATATCACTGATTAATGCTATTTTATGTTGACGCCATCTCAGAATTAATGTTGGTAAATCATCTTGTATTACAGGTCCAGTGAGCAGTGTATCATTCAGCGATTGTCCTTTAGAACCTTTGGCAGAGGCATCAAATACCACTCTTAATTTTGAGGTGTCTTTATCATCCCTGATGACGGCATGATGAGGTAAGTATACACAGTTCCTTTCATTTTCTGTAGTTAGTTGCATATGCCCCAATTCTTCATATTCTTTTATTACTTTTGTATATTCATTTTTCATTTCTTTATTCTTATTTAGTTTTCTCTCTAGTTGTAAAAATCTTGAAATAGCAATATCTTTAGTAAAACCACATTTATCCACAGGTGTATCTATGTTTTCTCTGAACGGTAAGTCTACTTTGTATCTTCCTGAATCTGTTCTTACTGTAGTTTTTTTGTAGATATCTTCGCATCTTTGCTCATCTTTAGTTAGGTTCCGTTCACTGGTAAGTACTTCATTTTCCACTTCCCAGAATTTTCTCAGTAGATCATTCTCACACATACATACATGCATGCTAATGATTTTGTTTTCTTTTACAGGTATCCTGCTAGCATCACCAGAAAGAATCCAGCCCAGTTGTGTCTTCTGTGCTATAATCCCAGACGGACTCTTCATCAATCCAGCTTCTATGATTTGACTGTATACTTCAGCACCGAGTAGTATTTGCACTTTGTTTGGTGTATTGTAATTTGGATCTGCTAAAGTAATCTCTTCCAGCTCCGGCCAGTTAGAAACTGTAATTGATTGTTGAGGTAAGTATGTTGTTATATTTTTCAAAATGTATGCCTTTACACGGATTGTGAAGTTTGTATAATATCTTGACTGCAGTTGTACTTCAACCATGTACTTGGTGTGAAGCTGTTTTCCTTCATTCAATCCAGAAACTACGCCGCTGATTCTCATCTTTTTCAAACCCAATGTCTGAACTAGATCTTCGGTGACGAACGTAGCTTGAGAGCCCTGGTCAATGAGTGCACGGTAGGTGTATTTTTGCCCTTGACGTGAAGTCGCGTCTACGAGTGCAGTGGCTAGTAGTATTTGACCAGGTTGATGTACAAAATGTGATGCTATGTTTTGATTGGAGTCTTTATGACAATTTTCCCTTACAAGTTCATCTCTTTTCTCTGGATGTAGAAGCGAGTGGTGCTTCTTATGGCATACGCGGCATGACGTCTTCCTCATACATTTGACAGCTGAGTGATTTGGTATCAAACAGTTAAAGCACAAGTTATTATTTTGTACAAACTCATGTCTATCCTTGTATTGTAACTTGGCGAATTGTTTACACTGATAAATGTAGTGAGCTTCCTTACAAAACACACACGAGATGTTGGTAGGTTCTAGAGAAGTGTGAAATGTTTTAGTTCTATTTGGCTTAGTAGTGTGTTCAATCATTTCCAGCGACCTAAATCTAGTTTCTAGGAAATCTTTCAGAGTGTCAAAAGAAGGTAACTCCTCTTTTTCTATGGCTGTAAGTTGTTCCCACAAGCGATGACTTTCTGTGTCTAATTTAGAAACGGTCAAGTAAATGATGATAGCGTCCCAATAATTAACTGGTAACTGTAGGTTCTTTAATGAGTTCAAACATTCCACTGTAGTATCTAAAATGTATTTGATCTGGTAAGCTGATTCTGAAGTTATACTTTTAATGCTGAAAAGTTTCTTGAAAATGCTATTTGCAATGTATCTTTTGTTATTATATCTATTGGTTAGTGTTTCCCATGCTTGGTTGTAATTTTTACTTGTTACAGGTATTGTTCTCAATAATTGTTCTGCTTCCCCAGTTAAGCTCGACTTTAGGTAGTGTAATTTTTGTACTTCATCTATAGACTTATTAGTATGTATGATTGAAGTAAACAAATCATGGAAGGACGGCCATTCAGTGTATTTTCCAGAGAATTGCGGTATGTTTATTGTCGGTAACTTTATCTCGGCGGTAGTTTTTTTGTGTTCGGGTGCGACGGCTGACGGTGTAGTAAACGATAGTTCGGATATTTTTGTTTTTAAATCGCTTTTGTAATTGATGTAAACCTCTTCACATGTCTCAAATAAATCCTCGTTAAAGTATCTAATGGCACTTTTTGTCTCGGAAGGTGTATTTGTCACAAGATTTTCGTGGGTAGTTTTGAATGAATTCCATGTAGCTTCTAAGTTTTCTAATCTCGTTTGTACATATGACAAAGTTAATCTAGATTTTGGGCTTTTGCCATAGTTTTTCTCGGATTTCGTGATAGATTCTAGTCTTTCATCTTGCAAAATTAACGCTTTATTTATTTGTTCCATTTTGAGGTTATGCGGCTTTTTATTTTACTGATTCACTGAACTTTAAAGTCTTTATAATTACTTAATTTATCAAAAATATTGTATGTTATAAGTCCACTGTTTACGTGTTTTTTCACAAGTCTAGTGTCCATACAAAACGCAATCAAATTATTCTAAGTCTTTTTGTTTTACTCGCAAATTTTTCTAAGTCCCACGTCCATAGATAACGCACAGAATTTTCTAAGTGTTTAGCACTGTTCACTGTTGTCACTGTGTTCTTATTCTACTACTTACGGTTACCGAGTCCCACAATCCAAAGTAAACACTGAAATCCTTTAGTAATCCGCACTTCACAATCACTAAACACTTTTCACTACACTGTCACCGTACCGCACTTTAAAATCCGTCCCGATGGACCACTTTGTTCATCACACCGAATTACCGCACAAATAAAACACTATTACTTTTCAACGAACTGTATTAAAAACTCAAATAAACAAAAAAACATTAGCCGCTTAAGGGTAAACGAAAAATCGTAACGCTAGCGTGATTCAAAAATGCACACCGCCATCTATCGGCGGGTCGTTGCACTTCGCGCCGCTCATACTTAGTTCGCATCGCCAGTGGAGATTCTACCAATTTCAAAACACCAAAATGTAAACCACCCATATTTGTGCAAATAAACTATTTGATTTGATTTGATTTGAAATATCTACTCACAGACTGCGCTTGTTGGTATCACTTTTTCAAACGATTTCAGTAGGAATCCTGAATCTAAAAATTCGATGTTTAAAGCCCACAAATAGTAGGGACCTACCTACTTTCGTTTTGAAACTGGAAGGCAAACGAGCAAGCGGGTCACCTGATGTCTGTCTGCTCGTCTACCACCTATTACATAATAAGTACCTACCTAGGTATTATTTATGTATACGTTATTATATACGTTATGTTCCAGATACTGTGCTTCGCTGCGGTGGGGTAGCTCGATACGCCGTTTGTACCTACTATTATGATTCTTATACACATTGAGGTAATACCTCAATGAATTCACAGCAATTTAAAAACTTGATCTATTAATTTCATTGAGTAACCTACTTACATACTATTTATTCGTAATTTCGACGTATTTAGAGAGCACGAGAATCGACCCCTTGGCTCTCATGTTCCTTCCTTTGGAGGCAAGATTTGTTCAACATCCTAAATAAATACTTATTTAGGGAGTGACAAATTGAACCTTTCTTTATTTAACTTTAACGTAACAATTGGGTAGGTACTAGTGTCGCGACGTCTGATGTATATTAAAAGGGTATTTGAGGTCTAAAAATCAGGGTTTTAGGTCTGCAACCCTAAGAACCTGTATCACAATGTAATGATAAACTGTTCACCTACACTTTGTTATGTAGGTAAGTATCTATTATGAGATTACATCCTACTACTATTATAAAGGCGAAAGTTTGTAAGTATGGATGTATGGATGTTTGTTACTCTTTCACGTAAAAACTACTGAATGGATTTGAAGTAAACTTTACCACAATATAGCTTATACATCAGAATAACACATAGGCTACAATTTATAAAAATATATTGTGTGGATTGTCCAAAATATGACGATAAGTGTCATTAATTAACTCCACGCGTACGAAGTCGCGGGCGGCCGCTAGTCTTATATATATTTTTTTAGACTTTAATGCGTGTGTGATGCCAATGATGGCATATTATGTAACTGATGAAACATGGCCGCTTACAATGGGCCGCTTTAAAGCTCGGAATCTCCTTGCGTGATTGTGTCTGAAACGATGAAATCCGCAGGAGATCTAAGGTCGCAGACATAGCCCACAGAATTGCGTGGCTCAAAAGTGGAGGAGGCGAGCCGGAGGCCGCGACCGTGGCAGGCCTCCCTCGAGGTGGACCGACGATTTAGTTGAAGTCCCGGGAGTCCCTTGGATGCGGGTGGCACAGAACCGATCTGTGTGAAGAACTTTGGGGAGGCCTATGTCCAGCAGTGGACGTCTATTGGCTGAAGTGGCATATTTTCTTAAAAATCGTAGCTATAAAGCTACTTAGTAGTAATAACAATGAAACGCATTTTAAATGGTATTACACAGTTTTACTCGAATATCACAGAGCGCCAGAGCGCGCGAATCTATCTCTGAATGAAGTGTATGACAGTTCTACTGTCAGATGACATTTGGGATGGGGTACGCCTAGTGACGTTCTAGGCAATCTATTTTGTTCGTCCAACAGTAGGTAAGTAAAACAACCTAGGCCTAACCTAGATCTAGCTTCAGCCTGCCGTAGCCGAATATCGGTTGAAGGATTTATGTATGTAGGTATCTACGGTTAATAATATATCACAAGAAAGTTGATTGATTTTTGCGTATTAACGAATTTCCCCATTTCCATTTCCTGCCATAAAAGAAACCATGACTTGCCGACTCCAATCAATCAATGGTATTGAAACACGATCTTTGTTGGCAGGCAGATTGGCGACAAAAGGTTTGTGCCTGATTTTGATTAATAGATTCTGTTTACTGGCAAATTCGGTAAAACGAAGAATTGCTTTAATATTTGCATCATTATCTTCTACACTATTTATAAAGAGATAACTTCTATAGACAAGGACAATGCTTATAGGTAAACCGAAAACACGAAACGCTTGCGCGATGTAATTGAGCACAGCGCCATCTATTGGTTCGTTTCTGAATTACGGTCCCGAAGCGAAGTGAGGGCGGGCCACTAATTTTATATTAAGTAAGTAAGTTCTCACAACATCTCATACTTTGACCTGAGGGTCTAATTTGAAGTCGACGTTACGACCGAATCGGAGTTCCTCTCTCTTTCACACGCGCTGTATGCGCTTTTGTTTGAATGTGACAGGTATAGTCTCATTCGTTACGGGACGTCTTCGTTATAAGCCATCTGACTCCGTACTAAGTACCTAGCTCAAGCACTTGTGTTACAAATCATCAGACAACAGAGGAGGAGAGGATTTATACATACAGGAGGATAATTTACTGAGGGAGAGCCACGCTTCGGCATGAATGGGCCGGCTCGACCGGAGTGCAACCACTGCCTCACAAAAAACCGGCGTGAAGCAGCGCCTGTGCTGTGTTTCGCTGAGCGAGTGAGGGTACCGGAGGCCCACACGAAGGGGAAGGGGATAAAAGGTTGGCAGCGCACTTGTAACTCCACTGGCGTTGCAAGTGTCCATGAGCGGCGGCAATTGCTTACCATCAGGTGATCCGCCTGCTCGTCTGCTACCTATCACTTAAAAAGAAAACTATAGTATAAATTGTGGTAATAATACCTATAACGCTATGATTCTTATGGAATGACAATGATAGCTTTAGGCCATAGATTATGTCGGATAAAGATTCGCCGAATCACACCTCAGGAACACTGCTTTTCATTGAAAATGCATTTCCTTTCTTATGATAAATCATACCGAAGTCTAGCTATCTAGCTGCAACCACAGCTCTTTCTAGCTGAATGGAAATGTAGCCACAAATCAATGTGAGCTTAGAGATTGCTGCTCAGCTTAGATCAGGAGTCCAATTCAGCGCCCTGTGGCTAGGGGCGTGAAGAATACTGCCAAGGTATTCCCGGGCTGTCGTAAGAGGCGACTAAACGGGCTTCGGAGTACGTGAGCATGCCACTACTGGGGAGAGGTTAATATAATATTCCACGCCAGGGCTTATTAGGCAACCGAAAACACGAAACACTTGCATGATACAATCAACGTCCACCGCCATCTATTGGTAGACAGTGGAACTAACTGTCCCGAAACGAAGTGAGGGCGGGTAACTCAGTTCCTATACCAATCCGCATTAGGCAAGCGTGGTGATTATGCATAATCCCGTCATAGTGGCGATGAGTTGATTTCTATGAAGGAGGCCTTTGCCCCAAAATAATTACACACAGAAAGTAGGCTGCCCACTAAGAGCTAAAAACGTGTCATGTACTCACGTATGCGCACTAACGGGGAAATACGCCTTTTCGACCACATTAATCCTAGCCTATGACATTAGATTGTCAAACTGTCGAAGTCTGTGGTAGAGGCCGCGCGCTTATGTACTCATGCCGGGCAACAACCCTAGCATATGTCAACGAACGAAATCAGGCTGAGTCTACCCTCTGTGTGTAATTATTTTGTGCCCTGCCAGACAGTATTAATTATACCTGATACAAATGGGCGTTATATGTAGGTATACTTTTTATCGCAAGAAAAAAACTTATAATCCGAATGGACAGAAAGACTTAAGAGTTTGTGATTTTAAATTAGGATCAAGGGGTCTTATTCCCCTTCTCCTTAAATTAGGACAAGCCATTAATTTATGCGCATTAATCTTAGAATTAGGAAATTTCACTAAGAACATTATTAGAGGAAAAACTTCTGTTCTGAATTTTCTTATTTTACTGGGAACTAATTGGGCTCGAGCTCTCTAACTGGAGGTCGTGGTTTAACCCAAGAAAACCTCTAAAACTGTGGGAGAGCCACGCTTCGGCATTAATGGGTCTCGACCGGATTGATACCACGGCCTCACAGACCGGCGTGAAGCAGCGCTTGCGCTGTGTTTCGTCGAGTGAGTGAGGGTACTGGAGGCCCAATTAATGGGAAAGGGAGTTAAAGGCATTGGCAGCAAAATTTAGGTGCTCACAATCTTGAGATAATTCAGAACGTTTACCTTAAATGATAGGTGGCAAACGAGCAGACGAGACAATAATGTCAAAATTATGGATATTAGTTCAATATTAATTAGATATGAGTAGGTATTTGGATTTTTCGGAATTTAAAACCACTAAGGATTAGGTAAAAATAAGTAAGTATCAGCCCACTGCAGGGCAAAGGCCTCCATCATAGAAATCAAGTTATCGCTACTATGATGATTAGGCTTAATCACCACGCTTGCCTAATGCGGTGCGGTGATCACAAACCCGAGCTATGTTCGAAAAATTTGAAACATATTTTGCTCGACCCAGGAATCAAACCCGGGACCCCGAGATCACGGCCCGGTACTAGACTGTGTACTTATTTAGAGACTAAAGTACAGTATCAGCCTATAATATAGTATATTATACTGTCCCACCCACTGCAGGGCAAAGGCCTCCATTATAGAAATCATGGCTACAAAATCGTTGTTTTAATCTCATGGTAATGAAAATTGATTACAAATATTTAAAATTCTTAATTTTCCGGGCAAATTTCACAGCTTATTTTTCCTTCATCCATATTTTTTCAACATAATTGACAACATTTCAATTTTATAAAGGTACTAAAATTCAAAAACCATTTCGAGATTTTGAGCTGTTTAACGTAAAAAAAAAATATCTCACATTTTTTAATTCAATATTTAGAAAGATATTTTGAAAAATATCTAACTTTCAATGAGTGAGGCATTACACCCATTATGTCATAGACATGTCATAAATCCGCAAAAAAAAAATACAAATGTCAGTCTGACAGTACAGTTTGATTGTTTGTTGATCTTCCTTGTTTTCGTTTGTAATATTTCGTTCGTTTAATTTTAAAGCCAAGCCCTTTATTTCTGTGCCCATCCCAAATTAGTTGGTCATAATGAAGGTTTCTGAAGGATTTTCCATGGCAGACAGCCAAAACCTGCCAAAAGTCGATACTATGATGTTGCTGCAGTTCATGCGCGAGAACACCTTCAATGTAGCTGAAGTTCGAGGAACCAAAGTCCTGATGTCATCTGGGGATGCTATGTGTAAACATCGAACGGGTATGTTGAGGTGAAAAGACAAAAATTCCCTATGCTACATTCAGGGAAGAGTTACTCCTGAACACAGAGCTTAAGGTCTAAGATGTACACAGTGACTGCAACAAGTTTCGTGCCTAGATTGTGCAGCAACAGAAAGATCTTGGAATTACCATTACCCATAACCTAAAAGGGGATGAACATATTCTAGAATTTACCAAAAAGGCTAATTCTCTTATTTACATTATCAGAAAATCCTTCTCATACATAGATAAAGAACTATTCTTGAAACTCTAAGACTTATGTCCGCCCACTACTGGAATATGGATTTCAGATATCAATATTTTAAAAAGGACATTGAGTTACTGGAACAAGTACAAAGAAGAGCTACAAAGAACCTGACATACGAGGAGCGGCTCAGGGCTTTGGGTCTCGCTACACTGGAGGTGAGAATAGAATGAGGCGACCTGATTGAGACATATAAGATTCTAACAGGATACTACGACGTGAATGAGAGGGCACTCACTATGGATAATACGCACTCGAAGTGCGAGCAATCCCAGATATCACTTTTTGCCGAACCGTGTCATAAATGCGTGGAACAATCTTTCTGAAACTGTGATAAGTGCTCCTATAGTGAACTCTTTTAAAAATAGACTGGACAGTTTAAATTACAAACAGATTACACACACAAGTGCAGTGATATAGACGCATCAGCATTTTTGCTGCTAGTGTATCAACAAATAATAATAATAATGTGCAGCAAATTCACCACTACTGATAATACTATGATAAACTGTTTGTAGATAAATTACTTTTAGAAGCAGAAGAATTATGGAAAAGCTATATTTATGACAAAATGTTAGAGGTAGTCAAATGATAATAAAATAAATAAAGTCTTAAGTATTTAATTATTTGTTTTATTTATTGTAAAAATTTGTCTTGCAGAAAAATCTCCATAATGTTGCTATAGTTGCCCTTGGAACTTGGGGTTTCAATCTTTGCCTTTGTAATTTCCATTATCTATTCTTGATAGTTCAAGAGATCTTCCTCAAGCTGTAATGAAAATAAAATATAGTAAACAAGGTGTAACTTAGTATTATGTTGACTTTATCAATTTGTTTTGTAAGTTACAATAATCTACTTTTTATGCAACTTACTACAAGTATTATACCACAAATAGGTTTGTACTTACATTTAAATGATCTTCGCATACATAAAAAGACGATTTATGCATGTGTTTATCAACAGCAGAACACCATTATACGCGTAGGTTTTGGTACATATAATAAAAATATTTATCTGGACATAATAATGCACGATTTTTACATGTTGGCACAAAACAAAGAAGCCAAGACGTCTCGGTGAATAGTTGGGCGCTTTTGCATTATTCGTAATATCTCGTAGGTATTAACACAATCAAAAGTCCAAACAAAATTTTATAACCTTCCCGTTTTTGAGGTTATTGACTTGACTGACAGTAACTTTCTTTTGACAGATCGGAACTGTAGATAGTGTTGTGGTACTGCCTAAAACATATCGACATTTTTCTAGTTGTATCGACCTGATGATGTAATGTAATGGTTTAAATATAGTCCGATCGTAAACTGACTGCAGAGCTGCTGACTACTCACACAATAATAATGATTTTACTTGACAGTGGCGAAGTCATCCTCTTATAGGAGGGTTGAGCCATAATTAAAAAAATCTTATTTGATGAAATAGAAATAGAAATAGAAATAGAAATATTCTTTATTCAATTTAAGTCCTTATAGAACATTTATGAATGTCAAATATTATGTAAGCTACCGCTGATTCGGAAAGTCAATTTCTACTGAGAAGAATCAGCAAGAAACTCAGTAGTCACTCTTTTCAAATTATGATCAGTAATTACAATTTTCATTCTGATAATAAAAAATATTATTAAGATTACCGTAACAGTATGATGTGTACAATGCTTTATATCGTTTAGATAATCGTCAAAGTAAAATTATATAATCAAATTATACATTTAATAGAATAGGCGAGGAGATTAACATGTCCAGGAATCCTTATCATCTAAATAATCTTCTACATTATAGTAGCCTTTCTGCATTAAACAGTTTTTAATATGAAATTTAAATTCATGCAATGGTAAATCAATTACTCTTTGTGGTAACTTATTAAACATTTTTATACTCAATCCCACAAATGAGTTGCCAATTTTATGAAAGTCTTAGATTTGGGACTGCAAGCCTATGTTATTTCGTGTGTTAAGCTATGAAAATCAGATTTTCGCGAGTAAAGCTGCAAGTTTTTACGTACAAACATAATGCAATCAAAAATGTATTGAGAAGCTACCGTTAAAATATTTATTTCCTTGAATAATAATTCTCTAAGTGAGTCACGTGATCTAAGGCCATAGATGGCGCGAATTGCCCTCTTCTGCAATATGAAGATAGCTTGTATGTCAGCACCGGATCCCCACAGCAATAGACCATATGACATCAGACTATGAAAATAACTAAAATATACCAGTCTTGCAGTCTCAATATCAGTCAGATTCCTTATTTTCCTAACTGCATATGCAGCTGAACTAAGTCTTCCTGCCAAGGCAGCAATATGGGGGCTCCATTGCAATTTGGAATCCAGAGTGATGCCTAGAAAAACTGTGGAGTTTATAATTTCAATAGGTTCGTTATTCATAACTATATTAATATTGACCTGCCTTACATTGGGCATTGTGAACTTAACACATTTAGTTTTCTTTGAATTAAGAACTAAGTTATTAGAAGTGAACCAGTGTAGTACTTGAGAGAGAGTGTTATTTACGTCGTCAACATTTTCTTTTTGTCTATTATTAATATTGACCTGCCTTACATTGGGGCATTGTGAACTTAACACATTTAGTTTTCTTTGAATTAAGAACTAAGTTATTAGAAGTGAACCAGTGTAGTACTTGAGAGAGAGTGTTATTTTACGGTCGGTCAACATTTTCTTTTTGTCGATGACAATTGACTGATAGAAAATTAAGAAGCTAGGATGCAATGCATTCCGTGTCAATCGCGTAGGTTAAGTGACGAGCAGCAAACAGCGCCAGCAGCAGAATAATTATTAGGAAAACAGTTTAGTTAGCCAGCTGTGCAATATGTGTTGTTCATTGTGGCAAAAATAACCACTACTACGTGTTATACTAAATGTTGTTATATAGTTTTGTTTTTATCATTTTATTGTTGGTTCCAAATAAACATTTTCTTCTTATTTCTAAATAAATAGTATCGATACTCGATAGTCAGAAGAACAAACACATCCCGTTTGAGTTTATTTTTTAAATTGACATAAATAAAGCAAAGATAATATTTTGTTTCTGCCTATATCTTGGACTTACGCTCTTTTAGAATAAACATTTTTAAATAATTATTTCAGAAAATGGAGAGGAAATAACCAAAAAAAACAAGAAAAAATACGTACTCCTTAGTTTTCGATAAGCTATCATAATAATAACACAAATCAGCCCTAAAAAAATTGAATGTTGTCAATTAACGATATTGGATTTTCATTAACTTATAATTAAGAACTTTAAGCATCATAGCCTATATTACCGAGCCGACGTGATTGGTTATTTTTGATGTGAGATGTCAACATGTCACCAAACCACCAATGACATTGAAGTTGAATCTCAGTTAGGGTTTGGGAATTCTCGACAATTTCAACGTCCCGGGACACGAGACAGGCTACGATCAAAGTCCCGGGACTTCCCGGGACTTCGAGCATGGCCGTAGCTAGGGGGGGGCATTGTGGGGCAATGCCCTACCTTGAAACCACAATGCCCTACCTTAAAAATATCTAAAACTAAGATAAATTATTATAATTAAATTGTTTGTTCATAGTTTGAGAAAAAAAATGTAGCGATAGGTATCTAAGTTTGCAACAAAATTTATAATGTGATGGTAAGACTCTTGTATTGGTTCAAACTAAAGCCGATGAAACGGAACGCACCAATGACAAATGTCATGATGACATTTTGCTGAATAAAAACAAAACGTCAAAACAAAAACAACCTCAAATGGATATTGTTTATATTTTATTGAATTTCAGGTGTTTTATCAGTGAATGCAAAAAAAAGTGTTACATTCTTTGTTCTGTGTATAGATGGCATTCGAAGCGCCATCTCATGAAGCGATGGGTTTATACAAAGAATTAGAATAGGGCTATAGTTATTATTCTAAGGGTTTATAGGCCTTTTCATCACAATTTTTTTTGTGCGCATACGTTAGCATCAGCCATTTTTTTCGTACTGTTTTTTGTAAACAACCATGCTAAAGTGCCCGCTACACGCGAAAATATTAATTCAAGTCGATTAATTGTAAAAACATAGAAAAAGAAATAAAGTAGTAAGTCAAAATAACCGTTTTTTTATAATCCATTATAATAATTTTGTCAGTACCTATGTTATAGTGATACACAATACAAATCATTCAAAACTAATACATACTGATTTAACAATTTTCATCTTATATAAAACTCTATATATTTCTATATAAGTGATTCTATATATTTTTTATATAAGTAAATCTATAGAAATATTTTTACTCGATTATTCATAATTGCATAATTTTTTTATAATTATATTATCTCGTATTAAACGTTTTATTTATGATAAAAGCTACTAAATATATTTACATTTGTCTAATTATTAATGTCATTTGTAGCCTCAAAATATTAATGACTTAATTTATTAATTACTTCCATAGTAATACTTAAGTTAACTAAAATATATTTTCAATTACAGAAGAATAAATGAATTGACATTATTAATTAGAATAAAAGTGAAAAAGTTATTTTTTTTTATAAGTTTTTAGATTAAACTTTCGATGACTAACCTCTCAATCAGCTAATTTTTTTTCCCTTTTTGCGGACGCCCATGACATTTTAGCCACCTTTTCAATTGTTTACAATTGTCAACAGTTGAAGATTCAACTGAATTATGTCCCTTTCACGTAGGAGTCTGAAAGGGACACCGTCTTATCTAAGAGCGAGAAGGCAAGATCTGGATCGTGATCCAGATTGAGCGTGTACTGGGCGCCAATATCTGTGTGATGCAGAGGGAATCCCCGTACCATAGACTGCAATATGGGCTATATTGCAATCTATGGTACGGGGAATCCCCTTTTAAACCTGACCTAAAGATTGATTATGATTGTTTGTAGTTTGGTTAAGTGAAGTGTACGGTGAAGAGTGCTTTAGACAAAAATCGATACAATTGTTATTTGTATTGCTATAAATTGAAGATTCATTTATTTCGCGATGGATATACGGGCTTTCTTTGGAAAAAAACGAAGACTTGAGGAGCAAATTGACCACGAAAAACCTAACTGTTCAAAACAGGTGGAAGCACCAAATACAATCGCTACTCCTAGTTCCGTAGCAACAGGTAACGTTAGCTATGGTATTCCGTCTGATATTGCACAAATCGGAGAACCAATAGAACAAGTTGTTTTAGACACATATCCAAAACAACACAACAGGGCCTTTGTTTCCGATTGGTTCAAGCGTTATAAATGGTTGCAGTATTCTGTCGAGAAAGATGCTGCTTTTTGCTATCCATGCCAGCAATTTTTACCTCATGGAAGCAAACAGACTTCGTACACTTCCACAGGATTTAGAAACTGGAAAAATGCCACTGATTCTAAAACTGGTTTTCCAAAACATGAAAAATCAATTTCTCATATTCAAGCTATGTCGATGTGGCAGGAGAAATTACAAAGAATATCTACATCTAGCAGTGTTGAAACGTTAATAAATCAAAAAGTATTAGAAAAATATAGGTATTATGTAAAGTCTATCATGGAAGTAATACAATTTCTAATTGTCAACGAATTAGCTTTGCGTGGAAATTATATTTTGGAAGAAGAAAAAGAACAAGGATTATTTCAGAATTTATTTGAATACACATGTATGAAAGATCCAAATTTGAACGAGGTTCTCACTCATATACCACAAAACGCAACATATCGTTCACCCGAAATTCAAAATCAAATAATTCAAGCAATGGTTCAAGCGGTACGAAGTTCCATTGTCAAAGATATTAATGAATCTGACGTGAAATGGTTTACTCTAATGGAAGATGGGACGAGAGATAAAAATAACCGCGAAAATATTGCATTAGCAATACGCTACGTCAAGGATGGTGTCGTCAATGAGTCGTTGCTGATGGTTAAGACTACTGAAAATCTTGATGCAGCCACTTTCACGGAATTAACGTTAAATACTCTCACGGAAAATAACATTGACCCCTCTTGTATGCTTAGCCAATGCTATGATGGCGCAAGTGTAATGAGTGGGAAAGTTTCAGGAGTTGCGACTAGAATAGAAAATAAATTGGGCCGAAAAATTCCTTACGTCCACTGCTATAACCATCGCTTGCACTTAATAGTCATCAGGACTATCTCAGAAATGACTTTTATTCGTTTATTTTTTGACCAATGCATCATGTTACATGAATTCTTTCATCATGGCAAAATAGCTGCCTTATATGATGGAAAAAGGATTGGCCGACTCCTCGAACAACGCTGGTCTGGACATTTAGCAGTTACAAAAGTTGTATACGATAATTATTCATCGATTTTGCAGACTTTGAAAGAAATTAAAAATGGCAGATTCAACGGTGATGACGTCGCCAAGAGTATAGGTATTAAAAAAGTCATGCTTGATCTGGAATTCCGAATAGCCATGGTTGTGGCCAAAAAAATCTTATCCACGCTACAACCTGCAGACGCAGCTTTGCAAGCCCGAAGCGCAGGATTAAAAGATGCCATAACAATCATAAAGTGTGTCAAAGATGAAATTATTAAATTAAGATCAAATCAAATGTATAATCAAATTCTGGAAGAAGCTAAGTCTTTAACAAGCAATGACTGCGGCGAATCTGAAAATAGGACACAGACCTCGAAGAGGCAAGTAAAAAAACCAAATCGGATGGATGACTATTTGACGTACACCCCCTGTTCCTCCGCCAGACAAAATATAGATGAGAACGACGAGCCATTTAAGTCTGAGTATTTCGAAACGTTGGACATTTTAATTGCTGAATTACAAAGAAGGTTTTCGGACAACGATGATTTAATTAATTCGATTGCAAGTCTTGATGAGTTGGATGTAGATAAAATGGTTCCACTGAAAAATTTGGGTAAGTTTAAAAAAAAAAAAATTCAAAAAAATTGTCATGTTCAATTTACAATTTTAACTAATTTTTCAGGTCTGAAAATTCCATCAAGAGAAGAGGCTAGTGTGGTTAAAGCTTACTTGAGTCGTAACGAGGATATAATGGAAAATACATTGCAAGTTTTGTACAGGCAACGAGAGGCGTTCAAAGATACATATGAACTTTTTGCGTCTGTGGCGACCATAGGATGTAGCACTGCAGTGTGTGAATCTACGTTTTCAACTTTAACTGCAATCAATAGGCCTCAAAGGCTGTCAATGGGTCACGAGAGAATGGCTGGTATGGTATTTCTGGCCTTTGAAAAAAAAAGAACAAAATCAGTTGATCTGAACGAAGTTCTTCGCATTTTTAATAACATGGCGAATCGTAGAATTCAGCTGTTTTAAATGTTTTTTATTATTATGTTAGTTAATTATTATAATAAGTACGCAAAAACAATGTGATCTTAATGATATTTTTGGTCGTTTCTATTTACTCGTATCACCCCACCCAATAATTAATTATTACCTCACTCTCACTCAGACGTGGATCTCTACATCCAAATCTGGAAGTTCAACCATCTTATTCACTTGTTCTTCATCATTGAGGATTTAATAGTTCTTAGATCCATGCTCATGCACTGTCACAGTAATTATTTGTCTACGAATAACTATTCACATGATGGTGATATACATGGTGATTGATTTAGGAGCCCGTGTTTCGACGGCAGATCAATTATGATAATTTTTTTACTTCCGCCCTACCTGTAACTAATGCTGCCCTACCTCAAATTCGACCCTAGCTACGGCCCTGACTTCGAGACTTTTTTTAATTATAAAATTTGAACTTTGATTTCTGGTGAAACGTATAAAAAAAGGATTTTTTTTTAAATCAACATTAATTATCGGTTAAATTAACATTTATTAAACATAAAATATAATCACAACAGTTTTAACTTTAATATGCCAAATAATTGGTATGTTTATTCCTATAATCACAGATTAACTTTTAATTTAAAACAATTATTCATGTCATAATCATATTAATCATAATTTGGTAATTTTTATAATTACAGATGTGTTTCCTTATCTGTAAAACAGACTTTTGAATCAGTCTTTCAAATTATTAATCAGTTAAAAAAATAAAATTACTTTGATTTTATAAAATAGGCTTTTAAAAAAATCAGAGCATTAACAGCTTTGTCCGACAATCTGCTTCTGATTTTTGTAATAAGTTCTGTTTTTGTAAATACAAGGAAAACACTCTCTCATTTTCAACAGAAGTCGGTTTAATTGAGTTTAAGGCTTTATAAAGTAGTTCTAAATTTTCTGTACGTTTTCCGGTTGCTTCAAACAACTGAAACTCCTTTTTCAATGTTATAGAATAGAATAGAATAGAAATGTTGCTCTTGTTGTTGTTTTTTGAACCTCGGGTACATTTTCTTCTCTCTACATACGACTATCGTGTCTCGTCTCGAGTCTCGACCCAAAAGTCCCGGGACACGAGACAAAGAAATTTACAAAAAGTCCCGGGACTTCGAGACACGAGACGTCCCGGGACCCAAACCCTAATCTCAGTCTAACTGTACGGCCTCTACCGGATTTTCCACATGCAATAGCCCCCATCACGAGGATAGTTCAAAGGTAGCGGTCCAAATATTGTACATTTTTGTGTGGCACTTCTAAAAAGCCTAATACCATCATAGTAGCGATGACTTTATTTCTATTCTATGGAGGCCTTTGCACTGCTGTGTTGCGGGACAGTACCTATACAGAGTGTATCTATGACACATTTACATCCATTTCACCACGTTTTCCACCAAACATTCTAAACAACATTAAATTTATTGTTCTACTAAACACATTGTTACTCGTAAAACGCGATGTCACGTGATAGACTTTGTATGAAAAGTTGAATTTCTAATTTTCAAAAGTAATCAACTTGATCTCAAACTAGGGCAACCCCTAGACCTAGACGATTATTAACTGGGGGCGTTAGCCCAGACCCAAGAAAAAAAAAGACCCAAGAAAACTTTAGAAAATGTACTTTCCTAAATTGACTTTTTTTTATGTGATAGGTAGCAGACGAGCAGGCGGATCACCTGGTGGTAAGCAATTGCCGCCGCCCATGAACACATGCAACAAGTGCGCTGCTAACCTTTTATCCCCTTCCGCCCCGATGGGCCTCCGGTACCCTCACTCACTCGGCGAAACACAGCACAGGAGCTGCTTCACGCCGGTTTTCTGTGAGGCAGTGGTATCACTCCGGTCGAGCCGGCCCATTCATGCCGAAGCATGGCTCTCCCACAATTTAATGACTTGACCGGGAATCTGATCTTTCTCGCTTCCGGCGAACACTTAGCCACTACGCCATCGAGGCCGTCTATAGGCTGATACTTCATTTTCCTTAGCTTCTAAAAACGTCAAATTGAGAAAGTCCAAGTCAGCTGCTCACATGGCAATTCCGCCTTACACGGAGCGTTTCTGGGACTACAATAGTATACGAAACTAGGTCAGTACACAGCTCCAAGTGAGGGCATAGTTAAGTAACTATACCCGTGAGGTCGTCGGACCGTAGAACAAACAGATGGTTGGGAAACGGACGTACTTGAAACTAGGGAGACAACGAGAGCTATATTTAAGGGATTTTAGCCGTGGGAGAGCCACGCTTCGGCATGAATAGGCCGGCTGGACCGGAGTGATGCCACGACCACCTACATCAGTGACCCGGTTCCACAATCACTCGGTAAATCAGATTGTTTTCATACAATGGTTTAAATAGACCGATAGGTAGTTAGGTGGTGACGCATCACATAATATAGATAATTACCTGTTGTAAAAAAAAGAACTTTTTTATGTGATAGGTGGCAAACGAGCAGACGGATCACCTGATGGGAAGCGATTGCCACCGCCCATAGACACCTGCAACACCAGTCGAGTCACATACAAGTGCGCTACACCCCTTTAATCACATTGCTAACGACCTTATTGTACTAATAGCTACACATCAAAGTAAAAAAAACCACAATTTTTTTCAATCGACTCTCATTTTACTGTCAGACACATTAGGTTGAATATCAATTGAGGTTTGTCTGGTTGTGGTAACCTGATGTGTGGCTGTCTGTACTTTCAATTTCGTTCGCACACGCCTCACTGCCTTCCATCTCTCAGACCAAAAGTCACACTAACATTATAGAGAATTCCGTCGTTCTAGTCGGATGGACGGACCATAAGCTTTTAAAAAGCGTCCGTGCTGACAAAGCTTTGGGGGCAACTGGGACAAGGGTGGAAAGATTGAAGCAAAGTAAATAATACTTCTACTGAATCAGCTACTCGGGATATTATTGCACAACTGTGTGTGCAAACACGAATGCACTTTGTAGTCCCCTACTTACCAATATTTGCCCACAATGGTATTCGAATTCAAAACCTACAGTGTGAGCTAATGGGCCATTTAACTTCGGTATGAATGGGTAGGCTCGACTGGAGGTCATACAATTGAGGGGAAATCGGGATATAAAGTTGGCAGCGCACTTGTGATATGGCGGCAATCGTTTGCCATGGGTGGTGATCCGTCTGCTCTTCTGCTACCTATCACATAAAAAGTGAAAATAGTGAATGTTTATATTAATGCACTTCGTAGGTACATTACATTCCCTCTGATATGGTTGAGTGAAATGATGGCTGACACATACGTCATACTTGTGTACAGGTGCCGCCTCTGGGGACTGGTCTGCTCCGGTTTACCTCATTATTAGCTTTTTAACAATTTTCTTCATCTTGAGCATTGGACTGTAGGAGGTGGTATAAGGAAAACATTGTAATAAACATTTTGACGATTAAAAAGAGTAACTTACGAGTTTCTTGCCGGATCTTCTCGTCAGAATCAACTTTCCGATACCAGTGGTAGAATCGCATTATGTTTTTTTATATTTTATCCCCCACTGCAAAACTTTTATTTCCCTCAGTAGCATTGTATATTTTAAAGCATCTTATAATCCATCAAACTGTTTACTGTCCCTAAACCACAATTCCATTTCGAAGCGAACAATGTTATAAGACGTACCATTTACGAAGTAACCAAACTCGGGATGCCATCAAAGAGAGGAGATGCCATTCGTCTTGTTAACGAAACCGCAGAAGTTTCCTACAAGATTCCTTTTACGGGAATAACTTTGAAAAGTTCTACGCAACTGTAATACACAATAGCCTATGGGTCGATTGGCGCACGCACACATTGACGGCGCGGGTGCACGCGCACTCGGGCACTCTGGCGCCCGCAGTATGCGACGCGGCGCGGTGTTATAGGCCACATGTAGAACAGTACAGTAACAGCCTACATAGGTCGCTTGGCGCACGCACACATTGACAGCGCGGGTGCACGCGCACTCGGGCACTCTGGCGCCCGCAGTATGCGACGCGGCGCGATGTTATAGGCCACATGTAGAACAGTACAGTAACCGCCTACATAGGTCGCTTGGCGCACGCACACATTGACAGCGCGGGTGCACGCGCACTCGGGCACTCTGGCGCCCGCAGTATGCGACGCGGCGCGGTGTTATAGGCCACATGTAGAACAGTACAGTAACAGCCTACATAGGTCGCTTGGCGCACGCACACATTGACAGCGCGGGTGCACGCGCACTCGGGCACTCTGGCGCCCGCAGTATGCGACGCGGCGCGGTGTTATAGGCCACATGTAGAACAGTACAGTAACAGCCTACATAGGTCGCTTGGCGCACGCACGCATTGACAGCGCGGGTGCACGCGCACTCGGGCACTCTGGCGCCCGCAAATTGCTACGTGGGAAAGTATTATAGGTCGCATTTAAATATTTAGGCCAAAAATTGTTGCCATCACAATATTATACGAGTATTGAGTTCGCTTGGCTTTTGTAGATAGAAGCTAAACCTATATTTGGTATCGAAAACCAATGATAATTTCTCTACAGATCCCGGATTTCTGCCTGCCAATACCTGAAGCTTAAGGGAATTAGGCTATTGGTCCAACTGATTGAAGCTGTAGCTACAGTATAGACGAACACAGTAAAGAATAATTATTTGCATGTAAGCTGCTTCATATTTAAAGTAGCAATATTTGTGGTGAATAAGCCTAATCCCCTCATAGTACCGTTGACTCGATTTTTATGACGGGGGCCTTTGCCCTGCAGCAGGGTAGGTTGATACTTTAGTTTACCTTATTTGATACTAGTTGCCCGCCCTCAAATTGTTTCGGGACTTAATTTTGATATCAGTTCCAATTCTAGCCAAAAGATGGCGCTGGATGTTGTTTGCATCGCGCTAGCTTTGTAGATAAGATTTTAAGTGCACGTTAAGTGCACGTGCCCTCGCTGTCATAGCTATTGGAGGACATGTTAAGTACCTACACGTTAAGTGCACGTGCACTCGCCGTCTCATTGCTATGAGAACATGTTAAGTACACGTGCACTCGCCGTCTTATTGCTATGAGAACATGTTAAGTACACGTGCACTCGCCGTCTCATTGCTATGAGAACATGTTAAGTACACGTGCACTCGCCGTCTCATTGCTATGAGAACATGTTAAGTACCTACACGTTAAGTGCACGTGCACTCGCCGTCTTATTGCTATGAGAACATGTTAAGTACACGTGCACTCGCCGTCTCATTGCTATGAGAACATGTTAAGTACCTACACGTTAAGTGCACGTGCACTCGCCGTCTTATTGCTATGAGAACATGTTAAGTACACGTGCACTCGCCGTCTCATTGCTATGAGAACATGTTAAGTACCTACACGTTAAGTGCACGTGCCCTCGCTGTCATAGCTATTGGAGGACATGTTAAGTACCTACACGTTAAGTGCACGTGCACTCGCCGTCTCATTGCTATGAGAACATGTTAAGTACACGTGCACTCGCCGTCTCATTGCTATGAGAACATGTTAAGTACACGTGCACTCGCCGTCTCATTGCTATGAGAACATGTTAAGTACACGTGCACTCGCCGTCTTATTGCTATGAGAACATGTTAAGTACACGTGCACTCGCCGTCTCATTGCTATGAGAACATGTTAAGTACACGTGCACTCGCCGTCTCATAGCTATGGAAGAACATGTTAAGTACACGTGCACTCGATGTCTCGTGACTATTGGAGAACATTCCTCACTGTTCCTTACACCAGATGCAAGACAGCGTCTGTCTGTACTGAATAATTGAAACACTGAATATTCAGCGGGTATTATCCTGGCCGTTTTGCTTCGGCCACGGTATTCCGATACTAATTGTCGGCTTATAGACGGTACTTAAGATCTGGAATTGACTTTAATGTTAATTTTCATATTGGTTAATGTTACTGACACTACTGAGACTACTAAAAGTTGGGGTTTTCCAATATATTTTACTATGTAGTTTCACCCTGCAGTTTTACCTGCATATTGATAAAATTATCTTTTTGCATGTACTTAATAGGTGGCAGACGAACAGACGGATCACCTGATGGTAAGCAATTGCCGCAGTCCTTAAACACCCGTAAAAATAGTGGAGACCTATATGTGCGGCAGCAACCTTACACACTTGTCGCATCGAAATATGAGGGTAAAAGGAAAGAGTGCATTTGTGTCTGCACACACACTTGTGCATTATAAATGTACTGTGTCGATGGCTGATCGTTAAGACTGGCTGCCATAGCCGAAGTATCTGTTATGAGGACCATATTAGATGTCCTGACGCACATTGCAGGTGGTGCCTATCACTCCAAAGTGGCCCATTCACGCCGAAGCATGTCTCTCCCACTTGATATCTTTAAGCTTGACAATCAAACTACTAGTTTTAAGTTTTAACCTCTTTTTTGTGTGCAATAAAAATAATATTCATTCATTCATTTATTCATTCAAAGTGACAAAATTCTTTCCCAGGCAATCTATACAGGGTGTATAAGGGAGGAATCCCCGGAATTACTTGGAGGTATCTTCCTCTTTCGGATTACCAATGGCGTGGATTTGTTACTCAAATACCGGAACCGGGGTAGCAATGTGACATATAGATAAACAGTGTGACAAACACAGAAAACCGGCGTGAAGCAGCTCCTGTGCTGTGTTTCGCCGAATGAGTGAGGGTACCGGAGGCCCATCGGGGGGGAAGGGGATAAAAGGGTAACAGCGCACTTGTGACTCCACTGGTGTTGCAAGTGTCCATGGGCGGCGGCAATTGCTTACCATCAGGTGATCCGCCTGCTCGTCTGCTACCTATCACATAAAAAAAAAACGAAGGAATGATCGGCCTCAACGGGCGTGATATCACGGCCTTACCGAAGACCCCGCGAGTAATAGCGCCTGAGCTGTGTTTTGGCAAATGTGTACCAGGACTACCAGGGCCAATAACTGGGGAAGGATTTTTGAAGGTTGGCAGCGCAGTTGTAACTCCAATAGCGTTGCGGTGCCTATGGGCAGCAGCAATCACTTACCATCAGGTAATTTTTCGACGGTTGCGTGCGTTTGCACACAAAAGGCTTGACATTAGGAAGGAGTTCGATTGATGTGGAACTGCCCGAGCGCGAGTCGCTTGTGCTGTGGTGTTTCACGCCCCATTTGGGGAGAAGTGACATTGAGATGGGCTAAAGACACAGACTTGGTAGGGAGTGAAGAAACGCACCGGGGAAAGAGCCCTTAGCAAGTACCTGGTGAGCGTCTCCCAAGACTCGGTCCGTATGCCGAGACGGTAGGAAGGACCATGGGCTGGTGGAGGGACCTGTGTCTATTACCATCAGGTGATCCTTATTCATCACACCAGTGATACCAGGGTCTCAAAGAGGACCGGCGTAAAGCAGCGCCTGTGTTTCGTCGAGTGAGGGTACTGGAGGCCCAACTGCGGGGAAAGGAGCTTAAAGTTTGGTAGCGCACTTGTGACTCTACTGGTATTGCGTGTGTTCATGGTCAGCGGCAATCGCTTACCATCAGGTGATCCGTCTGCTTGTCTGCCACGTATTCCCCAGTTAATTATCATCGTCATTTGATGCTCATAGTACAGGGGTTGCCCTAGTTTGAGACCAGGTTGATTGGTGTGATTGTCTGGCGCATTTATTTATTCCCTGCCTAATACGCCAAAGGTCGTGGGTTCGATTCCCGCCCTGGCCAAACAAGTGGGACCTTAATTTGAAAGGTGAACCAGATGGAGAGCTAGCTGAGAAGGTTGGAGAACCTTCCCTGTTATACGCTAAAGGCCGTAGGTTCGATTCCCGCCCTGGACCACAGAATACTTAATAGTACATGTACAGAAAGCCCACTCCTAAAAACCGTTTATGGAAATGAAGACTCAGGCTACCATAACATAACGTTGAAATTCCGACCGCCCAGCGTTCAATGCCTACCATTATTCATACCTAGAAGTGCGTTCTCTTTCTATCGCAAGCAACTGTCGCGCGTGCGTCGCCGCTCGTTCGTGATTTTCTACTAATTGGCCCCTCCGGAGGGGCCGCCGCATGTACTTGCAAGTTCGATACCTACACGCGGAGTGGGACAGGCCTGGCTGGACAAAGAAGTGGGATATTATTTTGAAAGGTCTAAGTTCTCCAACCTTCAAAACAATGTGTCTCCCATCACAAAGCATCGATTAACTAAATAGGTTAACCACAACCGCAGAATCAAGTTAATCTTGGCTTATACCGGCCAAGTCTCCAGATCTGCAAAAGTCGACCTTAACGCCCATTGTTATTCAAATCCGATAAGGCTTAGAATGGCGTTCATTATTCAAGCGAAAATATGGGCTGTGGTATCAGAAAGTGATCTATCTTGTGGAAGCTGTAAAGATGTTTATTTATCATTTTTTGGTTATGCTTTTCAAAAAGGAAATGGGGTCAGATTTGCGTAGAAAATGGCTGAAAGAGGCTAAAGTCTTTGACTCACTCGACAGGTCCCACTGAAAACCAGCGTCACAGCACAAAATAAATACTGACACAGAAGGCTGACTACCCACTAAGAGCTAAAAATATGTCATGTACTCACGCATGCGCACTAACGGGCAAAAACGCCTTTTCGACCACATTAATCCTAACTTATGACATAAGATTGTCAAACTGTCGAGGTCTGTGGTAGAGGCCGCGCGCTTATGTACTCATGCCGGGCAACAGCCCTAGCATATGTCAACGAACTCTTCTTAATACAAAATCAGGTCAAAGTCTTACTTCTGTCAGTCCCATTTTGTGGTCACGGTCCAAATGGCCCCCACTCGTGCCGGGCTAAGATGCGCACCGCGACAAAATTTTGTCGACTCTCGTTCGCGAGAGCGTATCATTCTATCCCGCTCCTCGCCCTATCAGGTGAGCGAGAAGCAACTAGCGCTGACGCAATACGAGTGTCGACAAAATTATCTCGTGGTGCGCATCTTAGCCCGGCAGACATGACGTAAATACGTACGTTGGACGTCACAGGACACGAAATATTAGCTATGTACCACAAAATAATTACACACAGAAGTTAGACTTTGACCTGATTTTGAATTTAGAAGAGTTCGTTGACATATGCTAGGGTTGTTGCCCGGCATGAGTACATAAGCGCGCGGCCTCTAACATAGATCTCGACAGTTTGACAATCTTCTGTCATAGGTTAGGATTAATGTGGTCGAAAAGGCGTATCTCCCCGTTAGTGCGCATGCGTGAGTACATGACACGTTTTTAGCTCTTAGTGGGCAGCCTACTTTCTGTGTGTAATTATTTTGTATTTGTAGTATGTACTGCCCGGCTAATTTGTACCCTAAGTATACAGGGTGTATCTGTGAACGTTTACATCCCTCTAACCACGTCTTCTACCAACCATTTTGAGCAACAATTGTTCTTTGACTTTTGATAATTCGTCGAAAAATTTTTCCCCATACAAAATGACTAAGTCACGTGACCAACTTTGTATGAAAAGTGGTAATTTTTTTAAGCGTATTTCCAAAAGTCAAGAACACATGATGTTCAGAATGGTTGACAGAACACGTGGTTAAAAGGATGTAAATATTCACAGATACACCCTGTATATCGTGCCGTAAGTTCTCGTAAAAAGATATGTAGATCCGTAAAATCCGTTTAAAGCGATCCAACTGTACCGAAACACCCTGTATTGTGGTTTTAATTAAATTCCCTTCAACAGCGGGGATAAAACGTTGTTGGGGAAATAAAAAAAGTATTACATAACGAGACTGGGTGTTGAAGTAGTTAAGTAAATAGGAATCGGGTTTCGTGTGATTGGATGTTTTCCAGTTAAAGATTTTTTTTAGGTGGCAGACGAGCAGACGGATCATCTGATGGTAAGCGATGGCCGCCGCCCATAGACACCCGCAACACCAGTAAAGTCACAAGTGCGCTGCCAACCAATAACCCCCTTTCCCCCGATTGAGCCACCGGCACCCTAACTCACTCGATGAAACACAACGCAGGCGCTACACTACGCCGGTCTTCTGTGAGGCCGTGGTATCTGTCCGGTTGAGCAGGGCCATTCATGCCGAAGCGTGGGTGTCCCACGGTAAAATGACTTGTCTGCCGTCCTCTAGCTATAATGCCGTTAACTAACATTTGGTCATTTTTGAGTTATGAATACCATCCTAATAAGAAAAAAATTCCGCATCTAACCATCTTTCCCGATTTTTTCTATCTTGTTTAGTTTCTGAGATAGTATGTCATTAACTACGAGTCAGTGCAATATTTTTGCAAGATTACATAGCTAGAATGCAGTTACCTAAATTTCTTAGCTAAAACGCGGTTAAGGGATTTAATTTTTTTATTAATGATGAAAAAATTCAGAAATTACATAGCTAAATTGCCGTTATTTGAATTTCCGTCTCAATAAAGCCGTTAAAGTACTTTAATGGCAATATTGTTCGGCTGTTCTTTGGAAAGGTTATGTATGGCATTACAAGACTAAAACACCGTTAAGTGAAAAAACTAAACAAAAACGCGGTTAAAGTCCAATAGCGGCATTTAAGACTGGTGAAATAAGTTTCTTGTTTTAAAATTTGCAAAAATGAGTTGACTTTTAACGCTGACCAAATGTAAAATGCTATAGTTTTTTAAACGTTTACAAGACTTAAATGCGGCTAACCCGCATTGCTTAACTAGGGTGAATGTCCCGGTCCCAAACCGTTTAAGGCAAAAAAATGACTTTAAAATTTTCTTACATAACCCGGTTGCGATATTTCTTACTAGCTTATTTTTATTTCTGAACGTAACCTAGTTAACAACTATATTTTGACAAAGATAACACTTAATTCTTTTTGGTTTTTTTATTATTTAGCAAAATCGGTATGAAGTCGGGGTGTACCCTACTTTGACCAGCAGGCCCCAGTTGTTGACAGGATTTGTACCAGAGGTTGACCATTTTTCAAAAAGTAAAATTTAACTATATTCGACAAAAGGAAAAGGTATTTTAAAATCATCTTTATTAAGGTTGGTCCCAGTACTAATTTGTGACCAACAAGTAAACTGCTATTTTCAGTCATATCTATCACAATATTGCTCTTTTATAATACACTGCTGCCCAACTTATAAACCGATCCACTACCTGATTTTCATACTATCGTGCTTAGTTGGGAAGCTTACAGATATAACAGTTTCATTGCTATAGTAGTAATTTAAATGTGAATCAATGTCAAAAATGTTCAATTTTCAAATATGCGTTTGTGTTTTGCATTCCAGAATAATTCCGATTTTATAAAAAAATGGTAATTGTCTTATGTTTTTTCTGTTCCATACAAGTTTATAATGCGAATGGGGTGCGAAAATCCACTTAAATTATACTATTTTTCATAAAATTTGCGTTCTTAAAAATTTAAGACGTCGATACACATTCAATTATTACTGATACACTGAAAATAGAAATAGAAATTGAGACAACATCACATACATTGTCCTGGTCCCAAACTAAGGTTTTCCCTTGTACTATGGAAACCAGAAACAACGAAGGAACTACAAACACCCAGACCCAACACAAATATCTGTTTCATCAACAAACATTTGTGTTGATGCGGGAATCGAACCCGCGACCCTTACGTCTCATCCGGCGCTCAAACCATTGCGCTAAACGGGTCGTTTAGAAAATGTTATAGTTAGGAAGCTTACAGATGCTTTCTAATATTCTAACTATGCACGTTTGTATGAAAATTTGCTAGTGGCTCGGTTTATTTGCTGAACAGTGTAGGAAGGAATTCCTTATATTGCGATTGCGTTAATCCACCTTACTGAGCAATTATTGTTACTCATTAGGTGTGAAAATTGTTGGTGGACTCGTTTTGCGTTGAATGGGATGTCACATTGTTATATTGATAATCATTGTAGAATGAGGGATATTAAATTTGCGGCACGTTTGTACTTTTTTCCTGACTGTATTTCTTTAAGCGCTTCATAAATATCGTTCTCACTGTACTGAAAGAAGGTCTTTTTAGTGGCATATTGAATCTAAAACAAGGAAAAATTATATTTTAGAGAGCTTGGTCAATCATAGGAGCTTATTTTTTGTATGGCAGTACCAATGTCAAACCACTGGTCAACTAATGGAAAGAATGCCATTTATTTTATTAAAATCGATTGTAGAGTAACAAATCATACCATAGACTTGAAATTCTAGATAAAAACTACAGAAAAATGTCGTACTCCAGTGAGCTAGTCGTTGACCAACAGGTCAACTACAGGAACATTTTATCCAATCATGTACCTTTTGATAACCAGATAAATAACTCAAGAAACATATTGTTTGCATCCTTAATTCATTACATTCTCTATAATTTACATATATTTATAATTAAAATCAATGATATGAACAAAATTCATCCATGAACAAAACAAAGGAAATGAAAAATTATCTTTACGATCAAAACACTTCCCTTACTACAATGGCGGCCGAATGACCACTGTCAGTGACAAGTGATATTAAAACAAACTTGTAGGGTTCATCGGTTGTCTCTTCCTAGCCGATATGTGATTAGTGGATTTGTATTAGTACCGACTACATGTATCCAACATAAAATGAAGTACTTAATGGCAGAAAATCTTAATATAGACACATAATGCCGTAAGTGGTCAACCACCGGTGCCTGGTCAACTACCGGGTCAACCACCCTATAATGCGGCTATGTGCCAAACGTTGCGGAGAGACGAGACTCAGAGTGTTAGAAGTCGCGTACGCCTCGCAGAATTCCGTGCAAGATTTGCAAGGGCAGACTTTTGCGGGTTGCTACGCACTTGAACTCAATAAACACTATATCGGCACAATTAAAAAAACTGTTTGTTGGGAAAACGCGTTCAAAGATTTTTGAGTCCCTGTATTTTTACAAAATCGGTCATAAATAATAGCAAAATTATAAAACTTCTTACACAAGACTTGACAGATCTGTTAACTTCCTCGAGCGAGAGGGGCTTTTTTGATAAATTCCTTCTTCAAAAAGTAGCCTCAAATGGTCATGTCTTACCTTTCTTTCCATTGAAAGAGCTATCGAGTCGAAACGGGGATCAAAGGTGTTCGTACAATCTCTCAGAAGAAGCCACCTAACGAAGCTGACTACAGCAAGTGGAGAAATGGTTGCCTCAAAGCCAGCAGTCCTTTCAGTGGTTAAAGATTTCTATAGCCGATTACGCTTTGCATGCATCTCAACCTGATCCTGAAAATAAGGACTCTCGAGCAACATTAACACGCCACTTCACCGAAGACCTGCCAGAAGTCAACGTTGGCGAAATCGAAATTGCTCTTGGGGCGGCTAAAAAATGGGAAAGCCCCCGGAGACGATGACGTAGCAACAGAGCTGATCAAAGCTAGAGGTAAACTCGTACAGAGGGAGGGTGCTTTTTAACGCTGTCCTATTTGAAGGGAGAAAGCGTGGAGTAGAAGTGTGGTCGTCCTGTTCTTCAAAAAGGGTGACAAAAGCCTTTTTTTTTTTTTTTTTTGTTCACGCAGAGTGAATGCCGCCTTATGCACACCCGGCCGCTGGGAGACGACCAGGTAGTGTGGGGCTCTCCCCTGGATTGGGCCTCTGCTAATCAGAGGCCGTTCAAGGGCATACCCACTAAACACTCTGCGACTTTTCCCGGCAAATCCAGGCTCGGGGTGGGAAAGCGGGAAATAGGACGAACCTCATCACCGCAGACCCACCCATGGACAGCAAGGCACGCCAGTACGGCCTCTTTCCGACTCCCGGGGCTTAAAGCCCCCAGAGCAGCTCCCACTGCCCTCCGACAAAGCCCCAACCGAGCGGCACCCGCATCGCTGGATTGCGATACGGGCGTCGCGGGCATGGGCTCCTGCAGAACTCTCCACAAACCCACACCCTGCTGGCTGCAGGGCAAGGTGGGGGAGAGTGCCTGCAGGCTTCCAAAAAACTGCCCCACCAGACAGCCCCACGGCCGGCTACGCTGGATTGCGCAGTCGGTCGCGGGGCGGAGAGGTGGGGTTAGCCGGCCTTTGCCGCATCCCACTGGCTGTGGGACGCAGCGCAGACCAGCAACTAAAGACCCCCACAAAAGATGTGGGGGGTGGCGCCCGAAGGCGCCCCACTCGGTGGGGCCCACGTCAAGGTGCGCCCAAAGTGGAGGAGATCCTCACAGGGCGCCGGACAGGGCCCCGGCCCAGACAGAGCTGGGCCTCAAAGTGCAGCTGTCAGCCGTCGGGTAGCAATATGGCGATAAGCCAATTGCTACCCGCCGTTGCCCAGGGACACCAGGACCCCTCCGGTAGCAGTTCCAAACAGAAAGAAAATGCTACCGAAGAGGCCACACGAGGAGGTCGCCGCACCGTAGTCCCCAAGGTGACAAAAGCCTGCTGAAGATCTATCGACCCATTTAGCTTCTAAATCACGTTTATAAGCTCTTTCCAAGAGTGATTACGAACCGTCTTGCGAACTCGGCGAATTTCAACCACCGGAACAGGCTGGATTTCAGAGCGGATATGACACCATAAACCACATTCACACAGTGCGGCAGATTATATAGATAACCGAGGAGTGTAATCAGCCACTGAGTGTAGCATTTGTGGACTATGATAAGGCCTTTGACTCGATTGAAATCTGGTCTGTTCTGGAGTCCCTGCAGCGTTGGCAAATAGATTGGCGATATATTCAAGTAATAAGAAGTCTTTACGAAGTCGCCACTATGTCCATCCAAGTACAAAATCAGCAAATAAAACCTAAATACCATTATAATATTATTTTATCGAGGAGTGAGACAAGGGGACGTCTATCTCCCCGAAATGGAAAGGACGTGGCATCAACATAAATGGCGTTGGTACACATCTCCTACTTGCGATTCGCAGATGATGTCGTACTATTGGCCAAAACGATACAGGACCTAAAAAAGAAGCTAAATAGCTTGGCGGACTCTTCTAAACGCATCGGTCTACGGATGAAGTTGGACAAAACCAAGGTCATGTTCAATGAACATGTTCTACCGGAACCGATTGCGATCCATGGCGCCACCCTCGAAGTTGTTCAAAAGTATGTGTACCTGTTGGGCAGCATTCGGAAAACTACGTCGAGTCTTCTCATGGTCGATTCCACAGTGCCTAAAGACATTAGTGCGTCAGCTACCCGTCATGACTTACGGGGCCGAAACGTGGACATTAACAGCACGGCTAGTCCACAAGTTTAAAGTCGCTTAGTGGGATATGGAAAGAGCTATGCTCGCCGTTTCTCTGCGTGATCGAATCCGGAACGAGGTGATCCGGCAGAGAACCAAAGTAATCGATATAGCTCACCGGATTAGTAAGCTGAAGTGGCCGTGGCCTGGACATATCTGCCGCAGAACTGGCAACCGTTGAGGTAAACGAGTTCTGGAGTGGAGACCGCATCATGGTAAACGTAGTGTAGGACGACCTCAGGCCAGATAGAGTGACGATCTGCGCAAGAGGGCTGGCTGGAGCTGGATGCGAGTAGCCGAAGATCGATCAGAGTGGCGAGCATTTGGAGAGGCCTATGTCTTAGTGGACTGCAACAGGCTGATGATGATGATGATGATCGCGGAAATCGAGAGGCTACTCAGAAATGTCAAAAGAACACAAAATAGTTTTGGCATTTTTTTAATTTTCTCTATAATCTGAAAAGTGCGATACAATATGTTAGCGCCTAATAAAAGCGCTAAGAAGATTTCTGCGCGCAATTGCTATGAACGGACTGTAGGCGTTTAGTGCATTGACCCACCGCTGGGGTCCGCACACCTACGCCCTCTTACGGCATTTTATTGTATCCCTTCTTCTTTCAAATTCTCCCTAAAGAGAACCCACGATTTGTAACGCTCTAAAGCGAAATAAATATATTTTTGGAAATATTGAGTTTACTTTAGTAAATTCCATTCTCATACTAAAGAGTTCTGTTTGAGCAGCCGTGGCAAGCGGACGTTCCCCGGAACACGTGCGAACCCATCCTCTGCCTTCGAAGTGTCGGTCGGTCGGTTTATGCCATTGTTCGACGCGAGCGCAAGGCATTGTTTTCGCGCACTGAATCCATCCTTCCCAATTTTGAGTGTTTCTATTTGTATTGTTTTAATTGTAATGTAATGTTCTATATCACCCAAAATTTAAAAGTGTTTGTGCAAGTGCTCTAGTGCCAGTGATTAGATTGATTGATTGGACAAAACCCTATAGTTCTATCCGAGTGTGGCTTTTGCTAATCCAGAGCCCACCTGTCACCAACAAAGATCGCACTACGTCGTCGCAATTCTTATTGCTGACGTTTGGCCCAAGACGGAGGAACTCAGCAGTTGCTGTAAACTGCGGAGGGCGCCGCCCTGGTAGCTATAAGTCATCGCGCGCTGAACCCGGTGAGAGATTTCCATTTTGTCACGCCCAGACTGGGCCCTGCCTAGCGGCGAGGTCTCCTAACGTTACCGTGGTGCAAGGGAAACATCAAACACCTAGAAAGCATTACAACGATCCCCAACAACCTTAGGCATAAATGCTAGATTAGACTTACAATAACTTGATAACACCCATCGATTGTATAGGGAGAAAGAAACCAATTTTGCACCCATTACCTACCGCATGAATGGCCTAATATCCATAAGAGTAAGGTTACACAGCTAATTTAAATAAATAAAATAAAAGTTAGAACTTCAAAACAACATTCACATCCTGCGCCAACATCTGGCAGTAATAAAGTTTCAAATTACCAAAACTTTCTACATCCCCTATTTACCTAATCACTAAAAACCCCGGCACCAAAGTCATTCTTTTGTTTCCCCAAATAATGTTTCTTTCAACCATCAATTGCCCAACATCTGCAAAATAGACACATTACTCACCAGACAAAGGAGAACCAAAAACAAAAGGCAACAAACTATCCTTACAATAGTTGCATTCTAAATAATCCCATTCTTTCGTATGCCTACACTAGATTTTTGTTCTGAGCGCGGGCGCAAAGTATTGTTCTCGCGTGCGCAATCCACATCCATTTCCCAGTTTAAGGGACTTTGTTTAATATTTATTTGACCTTATTAGTACGGCGCTACTAAAAACCGCGAAATTAGTGTTTTTTGTTTTAAGTGTTCGTGCTCTTCCAAGGCATTGTGCAACACTTTATAAGCTCAATAAACAGCCTGTGGAGACCAAATTTCTAAAACGATCTTAGATTTACTCTACAGCGAGTAGTAGTAATAACTCAGTCCTGCCTTTCTTACTTTCGTCCTTTTTTCAACGTCCCCATCCATCATTGCACAACATTTGACTTGTAATTTAAGCTGCCTGTGAAAAGTGGATTTCTCAAATGACTTCCATTACTTTACTCATCATGTGACAGTAATAAATAACCCAATCCTGTCTGTCAAACTTTCCATATGCATTGTTTCAAATTTCGGGTGAAACACAAAACCCAGTGTAAAAACAAGGGATAACCTGGCCCTCCACAAAAGCACAATTGCTTGCACAACATCTGCAAAGCTTCAAAAAGCTCATAAAACATCCACTCTATCTTATAAGTTAAGTTGAACACCAAAAAAGTCAACATCTGGCAACAATAATAAAGTGCATAAATCTCACTAGCTACGAAGCCATTGTTTAAATACTCCGGTTTATTGTCCCTACCGACCCCAAGCCACATCGGGGAATACTTAAATATTCCTGTCAGCTTCAACAATATTTTCAATTAGGTATCCTCCCAACGGCTGATTTAACAGTAAAAGGACACTTTAAACATAAACCACTAATCATAAAATTACGCGACTACTTCAAAATAGCATTTACTTACCCAGGTTCGGATATCGAAGGAAGAAGCCCCTCCTTTTATCAATATTGCATATCTTATTCATAAAGCTAATCTTAGTAGTAAGCTCTTTTCCACAGCAAAATGTACTCTATCTGCAAAGTAAGAGGCGACGGAAACTGCTTGTATAGAGCGATCGCACACCAAATTAACGAACTATTTTATCTAACCTTCGACCACAAGGCCGTTCGCCAAGACTTGGCAAGATATGTTGAAGAAAACCAAGAAGAACCAGGCATGAAAGCTGCTATATGTAGTAACTTCCCTGAAAACGAACAACCATACAGAGCTTCGCAATACTCCAAACACATCGCTAACCAATATAAGGATGGCACGTGGGGAGGCACTGATATCTTAATTGCTGCAGCAAATTTTTACTTAGTCAGCGTTGTCGTCCACCGACCAAATGAAACCTCCATAATTATAAAACCGCAGATACCTGAGGACGTGGTGGGCAATATCAACCTCTACTACAGCAATGACCACTATGACAGTTTAATACTGGCAAATAACGCCGCGACAAACAAAGATCCTAACAATAGTCCTCATGAATCTTCTCTATCCAGAACAATACTGGACACGTGCTCAAGCACATTGCAATCGTCAACCTCAACAGACTACGCAGCGGACAATACAGGCTATAGAATCATCGGAACAAAAGCACACTGTAAACAAAGTTACGATTTAAAAACCATAAGGATAGCCACGTGGAATGTCAGAGGGGCCGCCGATGCAAAAAAGAAATGCAATATCGACCTACAACTTAAGGAAAACCAAGTAGATATAGCATGTCTTCAAGAAACGCACATGAAAACAGGAACACTTGATACGAAAAATTACAACTGGCACCTCTTTGGAAACAACAAGCACCGGGGTCTAGCTATCCTTATTAGAAAAAACACCAACTTACTTATAAAAGATATCCAAGGTAATACCAATACAATGGCCGCTGTTATCTCCAGCATTCAGGGTCGCATTTACATTATTACTACTCACGTCCCACATCAATCGTCGCAAGCTTCATATACCTTTTCAGACTTACTTTATTTAATCAAAAAGAAACCCAATAATTCGGTAATGATCTTACTAGGCGATTTTAACGCCCATATCGGCCAACGTGATGTCCAAGACTTGCAAACTGCAGGACGTGTAGGAAAAACTCTTCAACATAAATACTCAAATAAGAACGGTGACATTCTAATAGACATAATGAAAAGAGAAAACCTCTGTCTAGAAACCTCGTTTGGCAGAAACAGCTGCCTTAAAACGTGGAAGTCTGGTAACAACACCTCTCAAATCGATCATGTATTAACAGCTGCCAAACCCAAATTCAATGTCAAAGACCTTAAAGGAGTAACCCTAAGGAAAATATCTGACCATAAATTAATCATCGGTAAAATCAAAGAACTCCCCGATAATTCCAATAAGAACGCAATATCAAGTAAGCTGCAATCCGGAACGGTAAAGGAGACCACGGACTCCAATCAGAAGTTCGACTACCGTCATTACGACTATGAAAAACTTAACCAGAGAATTTTCCGGACTAAGTACCAAGAAGAAATAAGAAAAAGTCTTACTAGCGAACTACAGGAGACACCAATACCATGGTGCAGTATAATGGAAGCAATGAAGACTGCAGCAAAAACAACCCTACTTCGGACACCTAAGTACTCAAGAGAACGACGGTATGCGCGGGCTCAGCTACAAAAAGCCCAGTTTCTCAATAAGAAATACCCAAACAACCCAGAGTATCGATCACGCATTAAAGAGTGCCGGGGCAAGCTCAAAGAAATAATTGACGGAGAAGAAGAAAATGAATATCAATCCTTCTTTGAAGACTTACAAAAAAGACGTCCCGGCACGCGAATGAGAATTACTTACGAATTTTACCGCCGCCATGTTAGAAAGGAGCGTGCCAATAAGAAACGAAGATACATTCCCATATCCCAATGGGAATCGGAACTATCAAAACAAGAAGGACCACACATAACACTACACAACGACGAAAATCCCAATGACCTGCTCGACCCCCCAACTGAAGAGGACATTGCAGACATAATAACCAAAATGCGCAGAAACACAGCCCCAGGGATGGACGGTATCGTCGCGGAGCTTTTCAAGGCCCTACCAAACGACATTATGACCCAAATAGTGGAACACATGCGTAGAGCGTGGATTGAAAATGTAATCCCCCCAACGTGGAATCAAACAATCCAAGTCCCTATACCAAAGCGGACGAAGCCACAGTCGATAAACGACTATAGACGCATATCCATATGCTGTACAGGCTACAGAATCTATGCGAGCTATCTTTTAACTCGCCTGGACCTATGTACGTCTAACGTCGGAAATTACCAGGCAGCATTCTTCCCAAACAGGTCAACCGATGACCACATCTTTACCCTACGGAGAGTCTTAGATGAAAAATGGAGAGAAGGCACCAAATGCTACGTAATGGCGGTTGATATTGAGAAAGCCTTTGACACAGTAGACCTAAACGCGCTTAAAGACATTTTAACAACTAGGACTAATAAAACACTAACAAATAGAATAATTAAAGCCTGCATGAACGAACTTACAAGCATCAGGTGGTTTGGCCAACAGACGAAACCCATTAAAAAAGGCAAAGGAGTTAAACAAGGATGCCCCTTATCGCCCAGACTCTTCACCATCCTCATTGACGATGTCTTGCAAACCTTAGAAGAAGAGATACCCGCTCTCAATTTAAACCAGGACTCAGAAATAACCCTCCCCATGATTCTTTCATTTGCTGACGACCTTATCATCATCAGTACCGACATTAGTGAACTTAACAGCATGTTCACGAGATTAAAACACCTGCTAGAAACAGTGGGACTAAAAACAAATGACACTAAAACTAAGTTATTAATCCGAGACCCAAACCACCTGCAAGGCAGTCGACAGTTCATCTTTCTAGCAGGAACCAACATCGTACCAGTTAGTGAGATCCGCTACCTAGGGACGTATATAACCGCCGGACACAACAGAAGAAACACAGTAAGAACACGGTGCAAACAAGGAATGAAAAACTCCAAAACACTTATCTCACTAATTAAAAAAACCAAGATGCAATGGAAAACGGCTAGGATATTATACAAAATGATAATAGAACCTACAATGACTTATGGATTAAAAGCAGCAGCTATCACTAAGGCTAATAGATCGATGCTGAGGAGATATGAAAGAATGATACTGAGTGACATGCTCAACCACACTAGAGATCCACCAAAAAATACAAAAACCCACCAAATATTGCAAGGAAAGACGATAACCAAAAGGGTGAAGTTCTTGAGAATGTGTTATTACGGTCATATACTCCGACGCACGCCCCCACACATACTACATACGGCACTAAAGTTTAAAGCCAGGAGACTAAAAATTGGAAGACCCATATTTACCTGGAACGACTCAATTTCACACGACATGAATTACTACAATAAAACCAGGAACGAATGGCGGGAACTAGCAAAAGACAGGAAAAAACTACAGACCGAAGCCCGAGAGATTTTCGACATCGCCGAAACAGACAGCGAGGCAGATATCTGTGAAGATGAAGAAGCAGGACAACCAGTATGAAGAAAGAAAACGCCACAAAGGCAGACCGCCCAACTCATCACACCAACGCTCATCCTGATGCAGCAATCCTTCACTTCCTAAGTTCCTATACTGGTTGCAGCGGTGTACACCGGGCTGGTTGTGGTCGGCCGGTTGCGGCTAGCCGATCGTCCTTTCCCATCCCGGAGCGTGTCCCTCCTTACCTCCATCAAAACAGCGCCCCCTGGTGTGCCGGTTTGACCGGAATCAGGCATTGTGTCCTGGCTGGGTGTGGTGCCTAAAGTTCAAAGTTCAAAGTTCAAGTAAATTCCATTCTCATACTAAAGTGAGAAACATTGGCGCCCCCGGGTGGGCAGGAATATCAAAATAAGAAGATTCCGAAGGAAAAGAAATACGAGGACCCTTGGACTTTGGACGAGCAGTGACGCGGCAAAAGCTTCACATCGTACATCGGAGCCCATAATTCAGATAAGTGCCCTGTGTTTCCTTCCCTTTCCACCCTATACTAAAAAGCATCCAAAAATCCCTAAATTCATTAGTTTTCTACTTGTGCAAATTGTAAATTACCCTTTGTTAAATTTTTATTACTTTTTTTTTTACTTAGTTCTTTAAAATAAGCAGTTTTTAATTACATTCAGTTCATAATTCACGCTATTATTCGTCCCCAATCACGTCGTGCCTGTTTTTATCGGGAATTAAGTCGATTTTGCCGACTTATTTCAGTTGGATGACCGGTCACTTCCCGCCGATCCTAAGTGACGAGATATCAACCTGTCGCTGACTTCCCGGGCATCTTCGGGGCGAGGAGCGTGAGATACGTATAACCTAGATACATATTTTTATACATTTTGTGCCTTTTTTGATCCAGATTTGCTTTGTGATTTTATCTCATCCACCCACATAATTTACTTAAAAAAATATAACTTGCCTATTTTCACTTTTAAATCATTCTAGAATTATAATTAGCTCCATTTTAATATTAATTAAATTTAAACAACCCTAATAATGACTGATTCTGCTGGTTCTTCACAAAAACCAACCTTTATTGATCCTAGCTTAAAGGATTTGACAATTAAACGCAGCTCAGTTAAGGGTCAAATCACAAGATTCAAAAATTATTTGGATAAAATCACAAGACAATCTAAATTGACGACTATCGAGGTTGCTGAATTGTCTCTAAAGCTCAGCAAGTTCGAGAGTCAGTCTATCAAATATGATGAGCTGCAAACTCAGATAGAATTAATTAGCAGTGATAATTTGGAGCAAGAGTTTGATGAGCGAGAGCGCATCGAGCAAGACTTCATTTTGTGTATAGCAATGGCTAAAAGTCTTCTCGAAGAGCAAAGTGAACTTAAGATCATGGATCAGGACAAAAGGAGACGTGAGTCCTTATTTCACGAAGCTCAATGCGATCTCGACCAATCAGACTATGGTGTTAAATTGCCTCAAATACACATTGCCAAATTTGATGGGTCATTTTTCCGTTGGCTAGACTTCCGCGACACTTTTACCAACTTAATTCACAACAATCAGCGCCTTTCATCCATTCAAAAGTTTCATTATTTGCTATCATACCTAGAAGGTGATGCAGCTCGCATATTATCAAACATAGAAGTTTCATCTGCTAACTATAATGATGCCTGGCAATTACTTTTTAATAGGTACAACAACAAAAGGTTGCTTATTAATCACCATTTAAAATCTTTATTTAATATGCAACAACTAAACCGTGAAACCGAAGGTTCCTTACGATATTTAGTAGACCACATCACCAAAAACTTACGTGCCTTAGCCAATTTAGGTCAGCCTACACAACACTGGGACACCCTCATAATCTATTTTGTGTCATGTAAGCTAGACAATAACACTTTAACAAAATGGGAAGAAAAACGCTGTAATCTAGATGATTTTCCTACTTTGGAGCAATTTAAAACGTTTTTGATTGATAGGGCACACATTCTCGAGTCTACAAATCGTAATAAATTTAATTTAAATTCTAATAATAACATTAATAATTCCAATCACACAAAATCACCGCAACATTCACACACACATAACCCTAAACCTATATTTCACACAAAATCTTACACTACGAGCACAACACACCAAAATACTAAATTAAATACTTATAATAATTCATTCCAATGCATAATTTGTGACCAAAATCACAGGATTTACGATTGCACTGTTTTTAAATCAAAATCAATGAAGGACAAGCTATCCGATGTAACCAAGTACAAGTTATGCGCTAACTGCTTGCGTCAAGGCCACCCAGTTAGTGAGTGCCGTATGGGCCCGTGCAAGCAGTGTAATCAGCGCCATAATACTTTATTGCATTCAGTTGATGCGTCGAAAGCCAACAATGCTCAAGTAACGGAAGCTGACACTTATGTTAATTTTTCTTCCGAAAATTCTAAATATGTTATTTTGTCCACTGCCCAAATCGAAGTCTCGAATCCAGTGACTAAAGAGGCAACTATTGTTCGTGCCTTACTGGACTCGGGCAGTGAATCCTCATTCATTACACAGTCATTAAAACAAAAACTATCACTAAATTCTAAACCAACTTCAGTAAACGTCATTGGTATCGGAGATAACTTAAATAATAAAGTAAAAGAAAGTTGTATTATTAAATTAAAATCATCTTATCATAATTACAAAATAAATCTAAATTGTTTTGTTTTGGAAAAATTAACTGGCGACCTTCCAAAATCCCCAGTTGATTTAAGCAAGTTAAAAATACCTACAAACATAAAACTTGCAGACCCTACGTTTGATCGGCCGGGTCCAATTGACCTTCTCATAGGCGCAGATCTTTTCTGGGACATTTTATTATGTCAGCAAAAAACATTAGATATAAATAAGCCCAAGCTTCAAAATTCAAAATTCGGTTGGCTTATTTGTGGATCTATTGATACGAGCAAAATTAATGAAACTTATTGTAACGAGTCTTCTATAAATAAACAAAATGCGCTGCTAAATTATAATAATATGGAAAATTTACTTACAAAATTTTGGCAATTAGACGAAGTCCCAATTAAGCCTATCTTAAGTGAGACCGAACTGGCTTGCGAAAGCCATTTTTTGGCTCATACAAAACGTTTAGCCACAGGTAGGTTCAGTGTGAGGTTACCCCTAAAGGACTCGCCTGATTGCTTAGGAGACTCTTATTTCTTGGCAAAAAAGCGACTTTTACATTTGGAAAAGCGCTTTCGTAAAAATCCTTCTCTTAAATTACAATACTCCGAATTCATAAAAGAATATCAAGATTTAGGCCACCTTTCAGAATCATCTATTTTAATACCAAATCCAGCTTATTTTCTCTGTCATCACGCTGTGTTCAAAATGACCAGCGAATCCACAAAAGTCAGGGTGGTATTTGACGGTTCCGCCCCCACCACTTCTGGCTTTTCTGTCAACGACTTGCAGATGATAGGTCCAAACGTGCAAGATTCTCTTTTCTCCATATTAATTCGTGCCCGACTGTACAAATACCTGCTCACCGGTGACGTAGAAAAAATGTACCGGCAGGTCGAAGTCGCGCCGGAGGATAGAAATTTGCAACTTATTTTATGGAGGGAGGATGAGTCATTACCTATAAAAACGTTGCAATTAAATACGGTTACTTACGGTACAGCAAGTGCCAGCTATTTGAGCACACGCAGTCTTTGGCAGATAGGGGAAGAATGTAATGACATTTTAATTAAAACTATTATCCAAAAGGATTTCTACGTAGATGATCTTATAACTGGCTCGGATGACATAAAACAATTACAATACATTCAAAATTCAGTCGCGTCAGAATTACATAAAGGATGTTTTAATTTACGTAAATACAAAACCAACTCGTCTTCACTTTTTGAAAATAATGCAAATGACTCATTCCAAGACAATTTAACCATTAGCGAATCTTCTAGTACTCTGGGTTTGGGCTGGAATCCAAACACTGACACATTACATTTTCCAATAAATATGCCACCTACCCAGAATACGGTTGTAACGAAAAGGTCAATCATGTCAAATGCATTTAAGGTGTTTGACCCCCTAGGACTTCTCAGCCCTTGCATCATGCAAGCAAAATTATTGCTACAAAAGCTATGGCAGCTTAAAGTATTAGACTGGGATGAACCCGTATCTATTGAAATAAATAATGCTTGGGCACTTTTTGCTAAAGGGCTATCTACACTAGCCACATTTCAAATACCGCGTCTAGTACTGGGTAATTCTCCTAAATTGATCGAAATTCATACATTTTCTGATGCATCCCAGGTTGGCTATGGCGCTTGTATTTACATAAAAACTATAGACTCGAATGGTGACACCACTGTGCGTCTTTTATGCTCCAAATCCAGGGTTGCTCCCATAAAACCTACCACAGTGCCACGCTTGGAACTGTCAGGGGCACTCCTCGCCGCACGATTATGCAAAACAGTGTTAGAATCAGTCAGGTTTATCCCTGATGGTGTCGTGCACTGGTGTGACTCTAGTGTTGTGCTGGGCTGGCTTAAGGGCGACGCTTCTAAATTAAAAATATTTGCGGCGAACAGAGTTAGCGAAATTCAAGACATCACGCAATCTGCAGCTTGGCGTTACGTCCCTACTGCTGAAAATCCAGCTGACTTGATTTCTCGAGGAGTTGATGCTAATCATCTTCAAAACTCAAGTTTATGGTGGTATGGTCCAAACTTTCTTTTAAAAAATGAAATTGATTGGCCTACTTTGAAAATTGACAACCCTATTATTTTGCCTGAACTTAAAAAAGTCGCCACGGTCACCATTTCTGATCCAATAATTCAGTTTGATCGTTTTTCTAATTTTAAGCGGTTACAGAGAACAATGGCATACGTAAAACGGTTTCTAAATAATGCTAGGTACCCCAAAAATAAATTCACAGGAATCTTAACCGCAGAAGAGTTAAATGATTCCTTCAAATCATTATGTTTTATAGCCCAACAAGAATGTTTTCCCATCGAGTACAAAACACTTATTGACAAAAAACAATTAAATTCCAAATGCAAAATTTTAAATTTATCTCCTTTTATTGATCAGGACAAATTAATTCGCGTAGGTGGTCGCATAGACTTATCCGACTGTACTTATGACCACAAGCACCCCATTCTATTAGAATCCGGACACCGTCTATGCAAACTTATATTTAGATTCGAACACATAAAAATATGCACGCCGCACCGCAGCTACTCCTAGCAACAGTCAGACAAAACATCTGGCCCATTAGAGGCCGGCTTCTCGCTCGCAGCACCGTGCGCGAGTGCGTGCGCTGCCGCCGTGTGCAAGGAAAGGTTTTATTCCCAAAAATGGGTGATCTTCCTTCACACCGAATTAATTCAGATTTCCCATTTAAATCTGTAGGCGTAGACATGGCAGGTCCATTCTATATAATCAATCGTAAGGGACGCGGTGCTAAGGTTTCAAAATGTTATTTATGTTTGTTTATTTGCTTCCGGTACAAGTGCATTCACTTAGAAGCAGTAACCGATTTGTCTAAAAATGCATTTTTAATGACTTTCCGTAGATTTGTGTCTCGCCGTGGTCGGCCAACGGAAATGTTTTTCCGACAATGGTCGTAACTTTGTAGGTGCGGCCAAAGAATTAAATTCAATAATGAATGTGCAAAATGATGCACTATCTGAGTTTGCCTCTCAAGAAGGCATAAAATTTATATTTACGCCGTCTTACGCTCCTCACTTCGGTGGTATCTGGGAGGCTGGCGTAAAATCCGCCAAACACCACATAAGACGTGTAATGGGCACGTCTCACTTAACATTTGAAGAAATTTTCTACTCTTTTTTGCACAAGTGGAAGCTATACTAAATAGCCGTCCCTTGTGCCCTTTATCCTCATCGCCTGACGACCTCCTTTTCCTCTCCCCAGGGCACTTTTTGATTGGAAGACCGCTGAACGCCTTTTGCCATCCCCTGTTTTGGCAATTGAAGAAGAAAGCAAAGCTAAATCGCTACTCTCGTTTAGAATGTCTGCACCAGCACTTCTGGAAGAGATGGCAGAAGGAATACTTGTCGGAGCTGCAATCGAGAACCAAGTGGAGACTGGACTCAACCAAGCTAAAGGTTGGAGATATGGTGTTGCTTAGCGAGGACTCCCTGCCACCATTATGCTGGCGAATTGGGCGAGTCACCAAATTGTATCCAGGACCGGACGGGATTACTCGTGTTGCCGACGTGAGGACCGCCACTGGAAATTACCGAAGACCCCTAGTTCGTCTCTGCCCACTCCTCATCGAAGAGGACCAGCTGCATGTTGAGGAACCGACGTTCCCAACAGGGGGGGAGTATGTTAGCGCCTAATAAAAGCGCTAAGAAGATTTCTGCGCGCAATTGCTATGAACGGACTGTAGGCGTTTAGTGCATTGACCCACCGCTGGGGTCCGCACACCTACGCCCTCTTACGGCATTTTATTGTATCCCTTCTTCTTTCAAATTCTCCCTAAAGAGAACCCACGATTTGTAACGCTCTAAAGCGAAATAAATATATTTTTGGAAATATTGAGTTTACTTTAGTAAATTCCATTCTCATACTAAAGTGAGAAACACAATATTTTAAATATTATTATTACGGTAAACTGTCATAAAGTTAAAATAAGTGCCATAATAAAGGCAGTTACTATTTTTTTAAAGCAGTTAATTATTTACCTGCTAATTTTAAGTAAGTAATTATGTTAAATATCGATAAAATTGATCTCAATGAGTTTTTTTAAATAAATCGTGATTTAAAACACTCAAATGCATTATATTATGTTGAACATGAATACATTTTGTTGTATTTCCAAAATTGTTAGCTAAATATGTGCTTAGCTTAAATGCCGTTAGGATAAAAGGTTTTTATTTTAACTGCATTTTAGTCTAGTAATAATCATTATTTAAAAACACATTCTGTAAAATCTATAATTTTATGTACTAATCTAGACTTGAACGCCGTTAAGTAAAAATAACGGCATTTAAGATCAGTAAATCTATTATACACCTAACTCATTTTCCAATTTTATGAAAGTTATTCAAAATCCAGACTTAAATGCCGTTAAGGTAGTCGAAACGGCATTCTAGTTATGTTTTTATAATGTTATATGTAAAATAATACAACGTTAAAACGTTTAAATTTAAATATTATCAAATATATGACACATAGAGTTGTGAAAGTTTGTGTGTATTAAGCTCTTGCAAATACCAATGCAATGATATATACAAGTTGTATATAAACAGTTTACTTTAGAACAGCAATTTTTTTTTTCTTTTGCGCTCTTTAAATCCATTTTTCTCCAAATGTGGTTTTGGCACTTAACGGCATTATAGTTAGAGGACGGCAGTTGTGTCAAAAAGACACAGACGATAATGTACCGGCGTGTTAACAAATTCATCACGTCATATAATCACGGCCTGAAAATTGTGCAGACCTATTTTTTTTATGTGATAGGTAGCAGACGAGCAGGCGGATCACCTGATGGTAAGCAATTGCCGCCGCCCATGGACACCTGCAACACCAGTGGAGTCACAAGTGCGCTGCTAACCTTTTATCCCCTTTCCCCCCGATGGGCCTCCGGTACCCTCACTCACTCGGCGAAACACAGCACAGGGAGTTGCTTCACGCGGTTTTTTCTGTTGAGGCAGTGGGTATCACTCCGGTCGAGCCGGCCCATTCATGCCGAAGCATGGCTCTCCCACAATTATCCTCTTCTATCTATCTTTTTCTATCTTCTATACTATATATAAAGAGATAACTTCAATAGACAACGACAAGGCTTATAGGTAAACCGAAAACACGAAACGCTTGCGCGATGTAATTTAGCACAGCGCCATCTATTGGTTCATTTCTGAGTTACGGTTCCGAAGCGAAGTGGAGGCGGGCCACTAGTTTGTAATAAAGGGTGTATCTGTAAACATTTACATCGCTTTAACCACATGTTCTATCAAGCATTTTGAACAACATTTTAATCAACGACTTTGCGAAATTCATCGAAAAATATGTCGAGTCCCCATACAAAACAACCATGTCACGTGACCGACTTTGTATGAAACTTTAAATTTTTTTTTTGCGAATTACCAAAAGTCGCAACACTAAATGTGTCCAGAATGGTTGATAG
>JABMDO010000200.1:0-61536 GCA_014851415.1 Cnaphalocrocis medinalis | reverse complement strand
CTCACAGGTTACCAGGGAAGTGGACGAAGCTGTAGCCAAAGCCTAGAGCTGAACGGGGGCTGGAGCTGTGGCAGACGGGCATGCGGCTGCACTGCGGGCCGCTGACGCTGGCGGCGCTGCGCGAGCTGCCCCGCGCCGCGACCAGCGCTGCCGCGCCGCGCGGCGCGCCGCAGCCGGCCCATTCAGCGTGGCTCTCCCACAGTTAAGTTTTCCCCTAACCTGAGTCTTGACACCTATCATATAAAAAAACTTCTTTAGAGTTCTGGTATCAAAATTGGATACCTGTATCTGGTCATCCTTTTGTCTGTAGACGCCTGGACACCAGCTTTGATCAGCATCTCCTTGAGGGTAGTCCCTTCGTAGGATTCTCTTTGAATTATACTGCAATAATAAACGTAAATGAATGGGGGCTACCGCGTGTGGAAAATCCGCTAGCGTGTAAGTGAGAACTGAGGTCCTCAGAGAAAGTATCAAATAAGAGTTAAGCGCGTATCACCGTAAGGCACAGATATCTATACAGGGTGTAACAAAAAGGGGGTATCAACCCAAAGTGAACCGATTCTGACACACTTTACAAATCTATATATATAGATCTAGATCTATATATATAGATCTAGCACTATGTAATATAGAAAGTGCTTATGTATCAAAACCTTTAGATCTACTAAGTAAATTAGACGACCACCACCCAAGTATTTTGTTAAATATTGCTATCTCCGTCGATGTTGATCATGGAATTTTACCCAAGGAAAGAACAGATTTTAATTTTTATAAAGCAGACTATGACGCAATTAAGTTAGAACTTTTGAATGTTGATTGGACAAATATTCTCGAAAATCTTGATGTAAACCAAGCAGTCTCGACTTTTTATAATTTACTGTCTTCTATTATTGAAAAATTTGTTCCCAAACGCCAATGTCGCCATAACAAATATCCGATCTGGTTTAGTAAACAATTAATAAAACTGATAACAGAGAAGAATAGGATCAGAAAAAGGCTTCGTAAATTTAATAACCCTCGTGACGAAATTGAATTTAAGCTACTCCGTGAACGCTGCCATAAATTGATGAATATCTGTAAAAGTAACTACAAACACAACATGGAATCAAATATAAATAAAAACCCTAAATTGTTTTGGAAGTACATAAAGGATAAGCGAAATGGACGAACATCTATCCCAAACGTCATGAAAAAGGATGACAACACTGCTTCCTCTGGCCCCGATATCGTAAACTTATTTGCAGAACAGTTCTCCTCTGTCTATAGCCATTCTTGCGACTCAGAACCCCCCAGCATCAGCTCAATTACTGGTAATTACATTACAAAGCTCAAATTTACAGAAACAGATGTTCTGAAAACTATAAAACTACTTAATATCCATAAAGGGTCTGGTCCGGACAACATTCCCCCATTATTTGTAAAACGTTGTGGTCCTTCACTCGCAGCACCTTTGATGATCCTATTTAATAATTCTCTAAGCCAAGGAACTTTTCCAGAGGAGTGGAAAAGAGCAAGAATAGTGCCTATTCACAAGAAAGACGATCTAGACCTTGTAAAAAATTACCGGCCAATATCCATTCTATCATGTTTTTCCAAAATCTTCGAGTCCCTTGTTTACCCCCATATTTATAGCCTTGTTGACAGCAGTATATCAATATTTCAACATGGATTCAGAAGCGGAAAATCAGTAGACACAAACTTAGCAGCCATGATTTCCAATATTCAAAAGAGGTTGATGCAGGCAAGCAGGTGGACGCAATATACACTGATTTTAGCAGCGCATTTGATAAAGTGAGTCATTCTATTTTATTATCCAAATTAAAAATCTTTGGTATAGGAGGGTCATTGCTGGCCTGGTTTAATTCATACTTAGCAAAAAGATCTCAAGTAGTGTCCGTGGCTGGATATGACTCGAACCCCTATTATGCTCTATCCGGTGTTCCTCAAGGATCACATTTAGGCCCTATTCTGTTCCTCATCTTCATTAATGATATTACCACATACATACAGCACAGCAACATTTCTCTCTTTGCCGATGACCTAAAAATATACTTAACTATAAACGATCAGTCAGATGTGAGGCGTCTACAGGCTGATCTTGATAATATTAAGCGTTGGTGCATAAATAACAGCATGACTATGAATTTAGATAAATGTTTCCATATAAGCTTCACGAAAAAAATCAATATTACTAATTCAATATACACTTTAGACGGAAAGGTAATATCAAAGGTTGACAAAGTTCGAGACCTTGGTGTTATCATAGACAATAGGTTAAAGTTTAATTTTCACATCGATTCCATAGTTAAAAAATCTGCTCAAATGCTCGGCTTTCTAAAACGAAATTTACACGGGTTTCAACTAAAGGAAACTAGAATTATCCTATACAATAGCCTTGTCCGTAGCCGGCTGGAATTTGCATCAGTGGCCTGGAACCCGATGTATGCTATCTCTTCGCAAAGAATTGAAACCATCCAACGAGCTTTCACAAGGCACCTTGCTTACATCTCACCAGGAATATACCACAAAGTTCCATATCAAACTCGATTGTCCTTCTTTGGTATGTCATCGCTTAAGAACCGTCGCACGGTCTCAGATTTGTTGTTCCTGCATAAAGTTCTTCATAATAAAATCTCCTGCCCGGATCTGCTTGCTTCTATCAATCTGTCTGTTCCTCGTCGATGTCCTCGAAAGCCCTTAACCAAAGTGTTCACCTTACCGCCCTACAGAACCAACCTCGGTCTCCATCACCCCGTGGCAAGGGTTTGCAATACCTTCAACGGCATAAATACGAAACCAGTGGACTTGGATATCTTCAATACCTCACAAAACGTTTTTTAAAAAATCTTTGTCGAAACTGCTTGGCCCCCCAGACTCACATAGTAACTAATAAATAAAATAATAATTGTCTTATATTATTATAATAAGATACCTACTAAAAATACAATTTCCCCTATGTTGCAAAGTATTTCTTATACGAATGTTGTGAGTGCTTGTAAGGCTTACATATATATTCCTAATTACTGAAGTGCTGTTTATGTAAATGTTTGTATGTCAAGCTGTAAGCATTCTAATAAATAATAAATAAATAAATCTCATATTAAAGTTTTTAACCTGCCAAGTTAATATTACGATTATTAATATTTAATTGAAGTCCGATTCTTCGTGAAATCCATTTCAATTCGCACATCACTAATGAGCATTCAGCTGATAGGGATATTAACCTTTGGCCGCTCCTTTTTGAATAGTTACCGCTTCTTGCATTCCTGACCATTGTTTGCATACAAAATTTTATAAATGAATAACGGTAAGGTTGTTTATCTTTTAAAAAAATATTTTTTTATCAATTTGAAACTTTGCATATAGAATCTACACAAGGTACATATTATTTCCCTTTATGGTTGATACCCCCATTTTGTTACACCCTGTATAACCCGGCCAAATGAAAAATAACTACAAAATGGCGGATCGATGTGACTGAAGATTACTTCAGTACCTGTCTCTTATCTCTTACTACGACTGAATTTGGTTGGTTATTACGGTAGTAAAAAATACGAAAAAAAATCGCACTTAATTACTATGGGTTACTATGGCAACTAGCTTTGTTGGGCGCAGTTCACAACTGAGTCCATCAAAAAAGTGGAACTCTGACAAAGACAAAAAATTATGATTCTGTCTCTTTTACTCTTAGCGATTTCTGTACATAGTTGTTGCGTTTACACGAATATTATTTGCGTGTCCTCTCTATAGGATACTTTCTCTAAGCTGAGGTCCAACTTGGACGTCATTAGTTAGTCAAATTTAGTCAAATACCCAATTCACACAACATCTTATACATTGACCTGATTCCGTAGTAAGTAGCTTATGCACTTGTGTTACAGATATCAGACAACAGAGGATCACAAATATAATACTTAAATACATATATAACACCCAGACACTGAACAAACACAAGTGTTCATCACACGAATGTTTGTCCAGGGTGGGGATCGAACCCACGACCTTTGGCGTATGAGGCAGGGCCACTACCATTGCGCCAACCGGCCAGTTGTTTAGTGACATTGACATCGTATACCAAAATAACCAATCACCGTGTAGATGGACCTCAGTTCTCAAGTACGCCATCTAGCGGATATTTCACACGCGGTAGCCCCCATTCTCACAACATCTCATACAGCCTCGATGGCGCAGTGGCTAAGGTGTTCGCCCGAAGCCCGAAAGGTCCCGGGTTCAATTCCCGGCCAAGTCAATTAAGGAAACTACATTTTCAAAATTTTCTTGGGTCTGGGTGTTCTGGGTTGACGCCCCCATTTAATTATCGTCACCTGCTTCACAGCTACACCCTGTATGTTTTGACATTCATAAGTGTTCTGTATGGCCACTTGAATAAATATTTTTTCTATTTCTACTTTAGTTTTTTTTTATGTGATAGGTAGCAGGCGAGCAGGCGGATCACCTGATGGTAAGCAATTACGGTCGCCCATGGACACTTGCAACACCAGTGGAGTTACAAGTGCGCTGCCAACCTTTTATCCCTTCTCACCTTTTAAGCTTGTCTATGATATTCGCGATCATGTGATGAGTGGTGTTAGCTTTATGATGCAGCATCCGCCTTTTGTCCTCTTCTACATCGTCCTCCCGGAATTCAACTATGGTTTTGTCTCTGGAATTAAAAATAAAATAATGATTACTGCAGTATTTATATTTTCGTTGGTAGTTTTTATAGTAATGTACAGTGGCCAGCACATCAAGTTACTACACTCCATTGAGGTAAATGTAGAACTAGAGGAGCTATCGTATGCAAAAGTCATGTTCCATTTTGAAATGTCAAACTTTACGTGCGATGCAGCGCTGAAAAATAATTTAATCGTCTAAGCATGCGAAATTCACGCAGCGCTATTATCGCTTCTAGGATAAAATTTGTTCGCGAACGAAAAGGCGTAAGCGCCGTGATTTTCATAGCACTTTACGCGTTTTGTTCAACGTACCTCAACAAAATGACATTTTGTTGACTAAGCTACAGATTACAGAAGGGACTATTCGTATCTGGGAGTTTTATACCTAACAAGAATCCTGATAATGATTAAAGAGTACCTACCTACATATTAAAACTTCCTTCAAATGAGATTGATTGTGCCAGTTTACATGTTTTGTTAAATGAAACGAAGAGATACCTTTCAAATACGGAAATTTTATTCTCCCTATTGGGGCGATGCACGAATTAATAGGTTCAAATAAAAGTCGTAAATACAAATTATACATTTTATTTAGTTACCCTTAAACAAAATAAGTTTAGTTAACTTTTGCTGTTTAGATAAATAATTAATATTATGTCGACTGACAGTAAAATATCGATTATAAATTCTTTACAACCAAAATCGTTACATCAAAAATCTAATGGTAGGTAGGCATTAGGACAGAACTAATTTGATTTGTTTGTACTCGAGCTCCTAAAAGTAAATTAATGAATGAAACGGTATGGTAGGTAGGCATGTAACAATTTTCTACAATTTCCCTTCTGTTTATTTTAATCTATGTCGAATGCGACAATAATGGCGTCTGTCAAATTGTGCTCGTATTTAATTTTTAAACGAAAATATCTAATTACTCATCGGTGGAAAATTATCCCTTTGCACATCGCCGTATTCCTTGAATTATTTGTGCAATATCTCAATACACACCACGGCATTTTTGATGCGTTTTGTAGTTCTTTTTCACTGAAACAACTGTTGGATGGTCAACTGGTCAGTGCTAGCAAGCGACTGATTGAAGTGCGGTGTAATCACCGCAATTCAATGGAACCTATTAATGAAGGGTGGTGTCTCCTCTAGTTCTACATATACCTCAATGCTACACTCTGTCAAATTTTCTCAGTTGATATTGAACCAAACACGTTTGACATAAAAGTGAGGTTCGATTGAAGAAATTTGACAGATTGTAGTAACTTGATGTGCTGGCCACCGTACGTACAGCCACACATAAAAGTATACAAAACTGTCAAATTTCTTTAATCGATCCTCATCTTTTTCACTTTTGAATGCTGCGTCTGGGCCAAGGGTTGCGGGTTCGATCCCCGCACAGTACAAACATTTGTATGCATGAACATGTCTGTTTGTATTGGTCTGGGTGTTTTCTATGTATTATAAGTATGTATTTACAAAAGTAAAGTATTACATGTATATATTTGTAATCCCACTGTTGGTTCTGATATCTGTAACACAGGTGCTTGAGCTACCTATCTCAGAGTCAGATCAATGTATGTGATGTAGTGAAAAAAATATTATCTTTCTGTCAAACACATTAGGTAGAATATCAATTGAGGAAATTTGACAGTTTGTGGTAACGTGATGTGTGGCTGACTGTACATCATAAATTTTTTAGCTTTATCATTCTTTTGGTCAGGAACTAGAGAATCTAGTAAATTAAGTACCGGGCCATAATCTTCAAGTCCCTGGTTCGATTCCCGGGTCGAGCAAAAGTATGTTTAGAATTTTTTCAACGCAGCTCGGGTTTGTGATCACCAATCTATTTGAAATTCTTGTCATTTTCGACCCCTAAAACTTATTTTTTATGAGACCAGCAGACGAATCACATGATGGTAAGTGATTACTCATCCATACTTCCATACTAATATTATCCATTATCCATATATTATAAATGCGAAAGTAACCCTGCCTGTCTGTCTGTTACTCTTTCACGCCAAAACTACTGAACGGATTTAAATGAAATTTGGTATACAGATGATCTAGACCCTGAGAAAGAACTTAGGCTACTTTTTATTGCGAAAAGGGGGTTGCAAGGGGTAAAAAATGGGGTAAAAAGTTACTTTTCCACGCGGACGAAGTCGCGGGCGGCCGCTAGTATATTATAAATGCGAAAGTAACCCTGCCTGTCTGTCTGTTACTCTTTCACGCCAAAACTACAGAACGGATTTAAATGAAATTTGGTATACAGATGATCTAGACCCTGAGAAAGAACATAGGCTACTTTTTATTGCGAAAAGGGGGTTAAAAGGGGGGTAAAAAGTTACTTTTCCACGCGGACGAAGTCACGGGCGGCCGCTAGTCCATACTAATATTATAAATACGAAAGTAACTCTGTCTGTCTGTCTGTCTGTTACTCTTTCACGCCAAAACTACTCAACGGATTTAAATGAAATTTGGTATACAGATAATCTAGACCCTGAGAAAGAACATAGGGTACTTTTTATTGCGAAAAGGGGGTTGAAAGGGGTTGAAAGGGGGGTAAAAAGTTACTTTTCCACGCGGACGAAGTCGCGGGCGGCCGCTAGTTACCAATAATAATTACAAGATACCATTTATAAGACCGTGTTGATGTATCAATGTGCTAAATGCAAATAAAAAATGTCGATGTTCAAAGAAAAATAGATACTTACATGAATTGATATATGGATTTGAACAAGCCGCTTAGTTCTGCCAAAAACGTTTTCACCAATGAATATGCGTGCAAACTTTCATTCTCAAACCCACTATCATTAGTTGTACTATCATTAATTTCTATCACTTTATCATTACTATCATTAACACGTGCTGAACAATTATTCAACATCGAATCATCATTATGTACCGACTCATCAATTACTAACACATTATCAAGAGTTGAAACATCATCATTAAATGTTTTAAATTCATCATTAGTCGGTGTTTGGAATTTTTTGTACTTCTCAAAATCGTTAGCCAAATCTAGTGCATTATCATTGTGTTCAATTATAACATTATTTATTTTCTTTTTAGTATCTTTTATTGTGTAAACGAAACTGAACAGATTCCTCAATTGACATAGACATTGGCTCAGTATTATCCATCATTTCTTCTCTTGGGGACATACTGTCATCAATCGCTGTATAATCTAATGCGTCCAAATCAAAAACTTCATTAGTTTCATTAAATTTCTTTTCATGTGTCATTAATTGATGTTTATTATTCATTAATTGATGACTATTGTTCATTAATTGATGTTTATTTAACAATAATGGCCCTGCCGTTTTATTAGCCTGGTCAAACAAGTTTTCTCTAATCTGGCTTTTTTCTGTCCTTTCGTCCTTTTTCGACAAAAATAGATTCTCAAACTTTCTAATCACCTTCGGTCCAGCCGTATCAGGTTCTTGATTAAAAGTGTTGCCATGTTTTGGTACGTTTAAATCGTCTGTGTTAACCGGTGTTGCTATATTCTCTTTGGCATTATCAACGTTTCTTATAACTTTGAAATTATCTGTATCGTATTCACTAATTACAACTTTTCTAGGGATAGTAAACAAACTTTCAAAATTAGTAGTTTTTGGTAGTTTATCTGTAGTATTAATTGGCAACTTTAAGCGACTAATTACATAGTCTTGGGCATTTTCAAAGCTGATGAAGTCGTTCGTGTCTTTTGTAGGATTTTTGAAAGAAATAGATTTAGTTTTGTCAATGTTTAGAAGATTTATATTTCGACCGATTGTTCGAACAATTTTGGGTTGATTCTGAAATAAATAAAAAAAAAGAGAAATCATAAAAACAGACAACTAAAAGGCGTATACGCATAAATATAAAATCGTGGGAGAGCCACGCTTCGACATGAATGGGCTGGCTCAACCGGAGTGATATCATGGCATCACAGCATCAGAAGCGTGGTTCTCCCACGGTATAAAATGTAAAAATTCATTTGTCATTTCATTTCTTCCCTTCTTCTTTGTCCTTTCTGACTGACTGGTAGATAATGCCTCTTGGCATTAAGTTAGCCTATTGTACAAAATTTTGTGCAATAATATTTTTGAAAATAATAATAGAACAGACGGTCGTTGGGGTGGAAGGGTCCTTGAATGGGCCGCAGCCGTGGCAGGGCCTCCCACCAGGTGGACCGACGATCTGGTGAAGGTCGCGAGAGTCTCTTGTATGCGGGTGGCACAGGACCGATCTGTGTGGAGAACTTTGGGGGAGGCCTATGTCCAGCGTGCCCTGTGGCTAGGGGCGTTAAGAATACTGCCAAGGTATTCCCGGCCTGTCGTCAGAGGCGACTAAACGGGCTTCGGAGTACGTGAGCATGCAACTACTGGGGAGTGGCTTGCTCAGTATCACGACTCCGCGAGGGAAAATATCCTACTGGGTGTCCTGGTAGGTCGCGCATTTGGGAGGGGCTGCATTGCGCCAAACAATTAGGCTCAAAGTGGCGAGCGCGATTTGCGGCACGGTCCAGTCCCGGCTGTGGGGTATCCGACCGCGATTGCGCTGAGATGGACACCCCAGGGGTTTTGGTTAGGGTTAGAGTCCCACACACCACCTTGTCCCCCACATGTGGCAAGGTGAAGGCCATGATGGTTTCATGCCTATGTCCAGCAGTGGACGTCTATTGGCTGAAATTATGATGATTAATAATAATTTGAACCTTGTTGACTTCAATATCTACATCTTGAGGCGTCACAGCGTCTTTCCATTGAGGAAAATGAGCTTTTAAGTATTCAACCACTTCTGATGGCTTCTTTGCAACTGAAAAGATAAAATAAATAAATTCACACAACATCTCATACATTGACCTGACTTCGTACTAAGTAGCTTAAGCACTTGTGTTACAGATATCAGACAACAGAGGATCACAAATTAATATAATACTCTGATTCATAATCATGTAAAGTAAACTGACAGATGTCAATGTGTCAGCCCCATACAGTATCACTCAATTTGACACATGCAAAATGTCAAAATGCATAGAAACTTGTCATTTTCATCTGTCAGTTTACTTTACATTATTATGAATGAGAGTATAAATATATATAACAAGTGCGAACAAACGCAAGTGTTCATCACACGAATATTTGTCCAGCGATCCCCATCTATACTAATATAATAAAGCTGAAGAGTTTGTTTGTTTGTTTGTTTGTTTGTTTGTTTGAACGCGCTAATCTCCGAAACTACTGGTGCGATTTGAATAATTCTTTTTTTGTTGGATAGTCCATTTATCGAGGAAGGCTATAGGCTATCAACATAATAATATTAAGGGGGTTGTAAGGGGTTAAAAGGGGGGTAAAAAGTTACTTTTCCACGCGGACGAAGTCGCGGGCGGCCGCTAGTAATTTATACTAATATTATCCATACTAATATTATAAATGCGAAAGTAACTCTGTCTGTCTGTTACTCTTTCACGCCAAAACTACTCAACGGATTTAAATGAAATTGGTATACAGATAATCTAGACCCTGAGAAAGAACATAGGTTACTTTTTATTGCGAAAAGGGGGTTGTAAGGGGTTAAAAGGGGGTAAAAAGTTACTTTTCCACGCGGACGAAGTCGCGGGCGGCCGCTAGTAAATAATAAATTCACAGTTGTGTGTCACAGTTCAGTCATTCACAGTTGTCAGGTCAATGTATGAGATGTTGATCTCATACATTGACCTGACTTCGTACTAAGTAGCTCAAGCACTAGTGTTACAGATATGAGACAACAAAGGATCATAAATAATACTTAAATACATATATTACACCCAGACACTGAACAAACGCAAGTGTTCATCACACGAATGTTGGTCCAGCGTGGTGCGATCCCCATAATCCATACTAATATTATAAATGGGAAAGTGTGTCTGTCTGTATGTTTGACTTTCTTTCACGGCAAAACGGAGCGACGAATTGACGTGATTTTTTAAGTGGAGATAGTTGATGGGATGGAGAGTAACATAGGCTACTTTTGCCCCTTTCTAACCCCCCAATTTAGGGAAGTGGGGGGCGCGAGCGAAGCCGCGGGCAATACTCAATATTTTTATTGCATCCATAGTGTATACAGTAGGTGGTAGAATCTAAACATAATAGCAACCACTATAGACCCTGTAAGGTCACTACAATATGAGAGAAAGCTCTTAAATTATTCATCATCAGCAACCCACGCTCGTCCACTGCTGGACATAGGTCTCCCCCAATGCACGCCACCGCTCCCGATGTTCGGCCACTCTCATCCAGCTCACACCAGCCAGCCTTCGAATGTCGTCATCCCATCATGTAACAGGGCGTCCAACACTACGTCACAGAATACTTAATAGTACAAGGTACAGAAGACCCACTTCTAAAAACCGTTTATGGAAATAAAGACTCAGACTACTATAATCTAACATTGAAATTCCGACCGCCCAGCGTTCAATGCCTACCATTATTCATACCTAGAAGTGCGTTCTCGTTCTATCGCAAGCAACTGTCGCGCGTGCGTCGCCGCTCGTTCGTGATTTTCTACTAATTTGCCCCTCCGGAGGGGACGCCGCATGTACTTACAAGTTCGATACCTACACGCGGAGTGGGACAGGCCTGACTACGTTTACCGCTCTTAACATTTTATCTAAAATTATTAAGGCAAAAGCTAGTATTAGTATAAACACTTACAATTGTGTCTCTTATCTTTCGGCATGTCTTCTAACTCACACCTCCTCAGCACAGGCGTGACGAAGACCTCCTCTTCGACCACAGGCCTCGTCAGGTTCAGGAGAAGATCCGTGAGGGAGGCGTCCGCTTCGGTTAGTTCCTCGTAGTTGGGTAGGATTGACTAGAAATGTAAGATACTATAATGCCGTGGTCGTCAAACTGCGGCCCGCAGACGTTATTTGTGCGGCCCACGATATAGTAGACTAGCGGCCGCCCGCGACTCCGTCCGCGTGGAATAGTAACTTTTTACCCCCCTTTCAACCCCCTTTTCGCAATAAAAAGTAGCCTATGTCCTTACTCAGGGTCTAGATTATCTGTATACCAAATTTCATTTAAATCCGTTGAGTAGTTTTGGCGTGAAAGAGTAGCAGACAGACAGAAAGACAGACAGACAGACAGAGTTAGTTGTCTGTCTGTCTGTTACTCTTTCACGCCAAAACTACTGAACAGATTTAAATGAAATTTGGTATACAGATGATCTAGACCCTGAGAAAGGACATAGGCTACTTTTTATTGCGAAAAAGGGGTTGTAAGGGGTTAAAAGTGGGGTAAAAAGTTACTTTTCCACGCGGACGAAGTCGCGGGCGGCCGCTAGTCTACTATATAGATTTATTTAATTACTAATCAACTACATATTCGTAGTTTTATCAGTTTAGTGGTTTTTGAGTAGAGAAGTAATAGACATACATTTTCGCATTTATATGAATAGTGTGGACTACTATGGATAAGTACCTATGCAAAAGCTCTTGAAACGCATATACTGCGGCCCGGGCCCTGATGTTCATATTGATATGTGGCCCTTGAAGAGTAAAGTGTGACGACCGCTGCTATAATAGATATGGGCGAATTTGAATGATCATTCGAGTGAATCATTCACATTTATTCATTGAATAATTACTATTCGAATTATTCGATTGCGCAAAACTGCTATTCGAATAAAAAAAGCAAGTACTACGAACAAATCACGTGACCGATTTTTTTATGCTAACTTCGAAAAGTCATAGAACAAATATTGTTCAGAATGGTTACTATAAGACGTAGATAAAGGGATGTGAATGTTCTATAGGATTTAACCCTTTAAAAATGTTATATACCCAAAACTGGAATTCAAGACCAAATAATCTACTACAATGTTGCTACTGCAATAAAATAATTGTACCATAGTATACCCTTTTTTTCTAAAAACACTCGCTGATGTAATTTACTTATTGGTAATTTTGATTCTATAATTAAAAAAAATATTTTATTTACTTTTTTTCACGTAAATACAAGACTTTTTAATAAAAAATTAACCATCCGTAATTTTAGTTTTCAAAGATGGTATTGCGCTTGTAACTCTTCAGCTGTTAATAACATTTGGTTAATAACATCTACCCACAACATTTTAACAATGTATGGAAACTTGACAGGTTAGTCTGCATAATAAGAAAAATAATGCCAAAAAGGTTGGCGAAACCTAAAAACGTCACTTAAAAATGACATAAGTGACATTAACAGATTTGACAGTGACGTATCTGTCGTAGATTTTTTGGTCTTGAATTCCAGTTTAGAGTATAGTTAAAATTAAATGAAAATACCTTTAATGTTTGTACTAGCATTATACCACATCCAAGAATCTTCATAAAGTCATTTGGTTTGATGCCAGATTTCAATTTACCTGAAAAAAGAAACAGTTTTCATACAGGCAGTTTTTAACAGTGGGAGAGCCACGCTTCGGCATGAATGGGCCGGCTCGACCGGAGTAATACTCAAGATGAAGAAAATTGTTAAAAAGCAAAGAATGAGGTAAACCGGAGCAGACCAGTCCCCAGCGGCACCTGTACACAAGTATGACGTATGTGTCAGCCAATATTTCACTCAACCATATCAGAGGGAATGTAATGACCCGTAATAGTCCATCCAGGTTAGCACAGAAAACCGGCGTGAAGCAACGCCCTTGCTGTGTTTCGTCAGATGAGTGAGGGCACCGGAGGCCCAATGGGGGCTACCGCGTGTGGAACATCACATTATGTCTATTTATTTTTGAGTATATCTTATGTATCAAGATATATATTTAATTTTCTTTAAATCATATACATAATCTTTAAGTAGTTTTAAATATTTTCTTTATGTATGACGATTTGTAAGTCCTGTGTACAAGCCTATGCAAATAAAGAATATTTGACTTTGACTTTGATAACATTTTTTCAAGCAAAAATAAATTGAATTGATTTGATTTGACTATTATTATTGACTCACCAATCTTACTGCTATCCTTCAGCAGTAGGTCCCTGAATTTTTCAGCAATAATTTTCAGTTCTATATGGGAGCCATACAAATCCTGAATCCTTCTCGTGCCTTCATACAAGACCCAGGGCGGTGTGAGTCTGTCGGTTATGGGAGAGTTTCTCTGGAAGAATAAAATTAAAAATTGCACCCTGTATAAAAATAAGTGCCTGTTCTTTATACTCAGGGCCTCTTTCACCATCTCTGAGTAAAGTTTCAAGTAATTTACTCCTCAATTTAAGTGGATTTGGAGGAAACTGGCCCCTGGTCCGCGGCCTAGTTAACAATTTAAATAATTTATATAATACAAAGACCAGGGGACAATTTTCTCCAAACCAACTTTAATTAACAAGAAAATTACTTGGAACTTTACTCAGAGATGGTGAACGAGGCCTTCAGTTTCATACAAGATGTTTTTTTTTTTTATTTTTGGTATAGCAATTCTTTCCAATTTATTCTTAAGTAAATATTGCACTTAAAAAAATCCTCGGAGGGTTCAGGTGGGACTCGAACCCACAACCTTCCACAGACCGGGCAGATGTGCTATCCACTTTACACCATCCGAACCCCTTACTAAGCCGACGAATTTCGTAAGTGCTTAACTCGCCATGAGCTGACGATAGTCTCATCAATATTGTAGGTATACTATACAATATCCAGTGGAAACATTATTACAAATATTTGACCACTAGTTAAGATGAAACTCATACAGGATGTATAAATAAATAAATTAAGACAACATCACATACATACATTGTCCTGGTCCTAATCTAAGATTTTTCCTTGTGCTATGGAAACCAGAAATAACAAAGGAACCACAAACAACCAGACCCAACACAAATATCCGTTGAGTAAGACGGTTAAAAAGCATGGTGTAACTAAACTTACCATTAAAACGTCCACAAGAATATTTTCAACAATTTGACAGAAAATGCAGATCCATTCTTCCATCCTAACTTTAATAAAGTTTTCAGTATCTTTATAATTCACACAGTACATTTCTAAACATTGATCTAGTGTGTAATCTTTTAACAATTTACTCATTTCTATTGTACTCAACTTTTCATGAGCTAATTTATCTTTTTCATTCACTTTTAACTCTTTCACTTCATCTTGATCTTTCTTCTCTATTTGAGTCATATGTTCCAATTTTGGGACTCCATTTTTGATTTTCAATACTGATTTTTGTGTTTCTTTCATTGGTCTTTCTTCTTTTGATTCATTTTTCTTGTCTTTAATAAAAAGGTTTTTGAAACCGATTTCAAAGTTTTCTGCTTCGAAAGTCTGTTTTGATTTCTTTTTTGTTATATCTACAAGTTTGTCGCTATCTATAGGCGATGTGTTTGCATCTTTTAGATTACTTTTGCCTTGATTTTGAAAGATTTTGTCGCTGGTATCACCAAAAAGATGTTTCTTAGATGCGTTAATAGGAATTTGGACTCTATCTTTAATCATATTGTTATCAATTTCGTTTACATTCTGCAAAAATAAATTCGTAACTCTCTTTTCGGGGTTTACGTCTTTTTTCTCCAAATTTTTGGGTTTTGGTTCTTTATTGACGTCGATTTGTATTTTTTCGAGATTGAAAGACACTTCCGGTTTAGTGACACCGGCGCCATCTTTGATTTCTTGTGCGTTATAACAAGTTATGTTTAGAGACTTTGCTTGTATGTATAGTTCTGTGTTATTTGTAATAAGGGCCTGTAAGCACACACAAAAGAAATAATTAACGATAAATTTTACTGAGTAGAAAGTAAAGTATTGGCCTATATACTGTCCCACTGCAGGGCAAAGGCCTCCATCATAGTAATCAAGTCATCGCTACTATGATGGGATTAGGCTAAATCACCACGCTAGCCTAATGTGGATTGGTGATATATGTTCTTGTTGTCTACCCTGTTTTTATACTCTGATTCATAATCATGTAAAGTAAACTGACAGATGAAAATGACAAGTTTCTATGCATTTTGACATTTTGCATGTGTCAAATTGAGTGATATTGTATGGGGATGACACATTGACATCTGTCAGTTTACTTTACATGATTATGAATCAGAGTATAGTCTTATGTGTGTCGAGTGTGCTAAACAAACAAATGTTTTATCTTTATCTTTAAACATCCTGCGTCGATGGCTGATCATTGATATTGGCTGCCATAACCGTATCATTGGTTAGGAGAACATTATTAGGGGTCTAAACTCTGATTTTTAATCGTGTGGAGTAAACTGACAGATGCAAATGTCAAGCTTCTATACATGACACTTTGACATTTTGCATCTGTCAAGTTGAGTGATAACGTATGGGGATGACACATTGCCATCTGTCAGTTTTCTCCACATAATTAAAAATCAGAGTATAGACGGCTATACGTACACACATCAAAGTATACAAAACTGTATTTTTTTTAAACGACTCTCATCTTACTGTCATACACATTAAGTTGAATATCGATCGAGCAAATTTGGCAGGTTGTGGTAACCTGATGGGTGGCTGACTGTACTTACCACATCATCACCACTGTTTAAGATGTCCAAGCAACAGTTCAGAGTATAATTTTCGACACCAGTGCTCTCTTGACTACTTCCAGACTCAGGTAGAATAACTGAAAATAAATATTTATAATGTTGGTAGAATGCGGCGGAAACAGAATTAGTGGCGCTAAGTTTATTTACATGATGGCAGTAAAGTATCAGCTTATACAGGGTGTATCTGTGAACATTTTCATCCCTTTAACCATGTCTTCTACCAACCATTCTGAACAACATTTGTTTTCCTTATTTTAATCAAACACGCTAAAGCGGCTTTATTGCCCATGATTTTTTTTATGTGATAGGTAGCAGGCGAGCAGGCGGATCACCTGATGGTAAGCAATTGCCGCCTCCCATGGACACTTGCAACACCAGTGGAGTTACAAGTGCGCTGCCAACCTTTTATCCCCTTCCTTCCCAAGTGGGCCTCCGGTACCCTCACTCACTCGGCGAAACACAGCACAGGGGCTGCTTCACGACGGTTTTCTGTGAGGCAGTGGTATCACTCCGGTCGAGCCGGCCCATGCTGATGGCCCATTATGATGGCTTCGGGATGATAACGACTAACATTTAACGGTGTATAGGCTGATACTTACTTTATCGCTGATTCGGAGTCGATCTCTACCGAGAACATTTCTCAGTTCTACAGTACGCCATCTAGCGGATGCTTCACACACTAATGCGTTTTACCTAAAGTGAAACTAACTCACCATAATGTTCTGGTGGTGCAACAATCTTCCTAGCGACCTGACGCGCAACCAACACTCTCTGTCGACCGCCGCAGTCCCCGAGGCACGCCGCTTCGATTTCCGATCTAAGCTCGTGCGATATCAATAGGCGTCTTTTGTCGTCTGAAATATAAGTACTAACTGTTATCCGCGAGGAATAGTATCTTTGGCTAGCATTTTTAATTATTTGATATTTTTCACCCCCTTTTTTACCACTTACAACCCCCTTTTCGCAATAAAAAGTAGCTTATGTTCTTTCTCAAGGACTTGACCATCTGTATACCAAATTTCATTCAAATCCGTTCAGTAGTTTTGGCGTGAAAGAGTAACAGGCAGACAGAGTTATTTTCTCATTCAAATCATATAATATTACCTTAAATCAATTTAAGTTCTTTACAGAACATTTATCAATTTCTACCGAGAAGATATCCATACTAATATTATAAATACGAAAGTAACTCTGTCTGTCTGTCTGTTACTCTTTCACGCCAAAACTACTGAACGGATTTAAATGAAATTTGGTATACAGATGATCTAGAACCTGAGAAAGGACATAGGCTACTTTTTATTGCAAAAAGGGGGTTGTAAGGGGTTAAAAGGGGGGTAAAAAGTTACTTTTCCACGCGGACGAAGTCGCGGGCGGCCGCTAGTCATTAATAATAATTAGTTAGGATACAACTCTTCTCAATTTTGTTTTGGGAAAGTGATTCCACTTTTCCCCAATAGATGCCGCTGTGCGTCGATTGCATCGCGCTAATGTTAAGGGTTTTTTTTCGCACGCGATTACCCATATTACTTTCTTATTAATCATATTAATTTTAGGCCAATACTTCCCGCCTTACCTGCTAGTACATAATCTTCTACGCACTTCAAGTCTTCTAGAAGAGTCTCTATATCCGCTACTATGTACAGCATACAATCTGGATTAATTTCTTCTGTATTGTTTAACTCGTCAGAGAATGTTGGTGTCTGGAATAAATACATAAATAAATGCGCCAGACAATCACACCAATCAACCTGGTCTCACGCACGCAGCCACGAAATGTTGGAACAATATCCCCCCACCTATTAAAAATATTTATGGCATTAGTTCTTTTAAAAATAGATACAGAGATTACCTACTCTTAAGCACTTATGTTACAAATAGCTTTTGCCCGCGACTTCGTTCGCGTGGACTTTATGTTTTACGACCTCACATTAGAAACCTCAAAAATTGTAGCCTATATGTTGTTCTGATGTATAAGCTATATTGTGGTAAAGTTTCATTCAAATCCATTCAGTAGTTTTTACGTGAAAGAGTAACAAACATCCATACATCCATACTTACAAACTTTCGCCTTTATAATAGTAGTAGGATATTAGACTACAGTGGAAACACAAATCATCGCTGTGTTTCGTCGAGTGAGTGAGAATACTGGAGGCCCATTTGGGGGAAATGGGGTTAAAGGTTGGCAACGCATTTGTGACGCTACTAGGTATCTATTTTTGATTCACTCGTCGCTAGTCGCTAGTAGTTTTCTACTGATTTTCATTCGACTTACGAAATTCAGCATTTTTTAATCAAGCGAGCGATAGATTAAACGTCAAAATGGTTTAAATGTCATGCGACTAAGAAGACAAACGTGACATACGTCGCATGCGACAACGCTATGTCACACGAGTGAATCAAACATTTTAACCCTGGTGTTGCAGGTCTATGGGCGGCGGTCATCGCTTACCATCAGGTGATCCATCTGCTTGCCTGCTACATTTAAAAAAATAGAACAAGACTTACCATCTCAACTTCTTTTTCTTCTTCTGAAATATCTTCTAAGCTTAGGGTATCATCTTCGACGCCAAGATCAAAAGTGACTTTTTTCTTTGGCGTTTTAACCTCAACGTCAGATCTGGTAGTTTTGATCTTTTTGCCTGAAACTGAAGCCAAAATTAGGATAAATTCACACATAACATTCATTCATTCATTCATTGCAGGAGATCTAAGGTCACGGACATAGCCCAAAGAATTGCGTGGCTGAAGTGGCAATGGGCAGGGCACATTGCGAGGAGAACAGACGGCCGTTGGGGTGGAAAGTTCCTTGAGTGGAGGCCACGTGCAGGAGGCCGCAGCCGTGGTAGGCCTCCCACCAGGTGGACCGACGATCTGGTGAAGGTCGCGGGAGTCCATTGGATGCGGGTGGCACAGGACCGATCTGTGTGGAGAACTTTGGGGGAGGCCTATGTCCAGCAGTGGACGTCTATTGGCTGAAATGATGATAATTTATGTGCATTTTGGCGACTATTCGAAAGAGCTTCACGACCTGATACCACCTTCTCCTTTCTACCACCGGACAATGCGGAAGACGAAAAGAATCCACCCTTACACAGTCGAAGTTCCACCAGCTCGTACTAAGCATTTCGCTTCTTCTTTCTTTAATACGAACTGCTAGGGAATGGAACAACTTGTCGGCTTCTGTATTTCCAGAGAGCTACAATTTGGGTGTCTTTAAGTCGAGAGTGAATAGGCTTCTTCTGGGAAAGCACGCTACATCTTAAACTTGTCACTCTCCATCAGGTTTTTTTTTATGTTATAGGTAGCAGACGAGCAGGCGGATCACCTGATGGTAAGCAATTGCCGCCGCTCATGGACACTTGCAACCCCAGTGGAGTTACAAGTGCGCTGCCAACCTTTTATCCCCTTCCCCCCGGGTGGGCCTCCGATACCCTCACTCACTCGGCGAAACACAGCACAGGGGCTGCTTCACGCCGGTTTTCTGTGAGGCAGTGGTATCACTCCGGTCGAGCCGGCCCATTCATGCCGAAGCGTGGCTCTCCCACATTCAATGAGTGAGAGTGAGAGGTGAGATGAGGTCAAGTGCAAACCCATGTACCTTAAAAAAATATATTATGTCCTTACCTTCAGTAGTATCCTGAAGCTCGCCCAAATCTACCGACTTCCTCCTCTTTGCAACCAGCAAGTATCTTAAATCATTTCTATCCAGCACCTCAAAATCACCCTCTGATACTCCGTCTATGGATTTCTTACTCTGAACATCTTTATTCATTTTCGAATTTTCACCTTTATTACTTGGTGCGAAAGTCGATTTCCTAACAGCTGCATAATCTGCGTTCAACAATGTCTCCAACGATGAAGGTTTGTTCTCCGATTGAGTTCGAACTCTTTTGAAAACCGGTTCCTTAAGTATTTTATTCGTATTTTGAATATTCAAATTTTCAAACGACCCATATAGCTGTTTATTTGAAACTATTTTTTCTTTTCTGTTTTTTATAGGCGTGGACGTTTCGTAGAATTTGTTATTAACGTCTGGGTTATCTTTGACTTTTTTGGTATAGTTGGTGAAGCGCTTCGATAAAGTCATGTTACAAGTTCTGACGAATAAAGCACGGTCTTGATCACCAAAACTGTTGTTTCTTTCAAATGGTTTCTTCACGTCCGGTGTATTTGACATCATGATAGGTGCTTGTGGCATCATTGGGTTTGGTTGCATCATTGCGTTTGGCATAATTTGGTTCTGCATCATTGGCATCGGCAGCTGTATCGGGGCCCAAATGATGTTTGGCATGTACGGTTGCACGTATTTAGGGAATGTTGCCTGCCCAAACATGGGGGGCTGCGTGTTGTTGATGACACGTTGAGGGAGGGGGGTGAAGTTTGTTTTTTTAAAGACTAACGTTGATGAGGAGGTGTTGCTGTCGTCAGCTGGAGGGCTAGAGGGCTCGGGGTAGCTGTGTGATTTATCAGTAATTGTGTGTATACTAGTGAATCTTTTTGGGGTCTTGTTCTGAAATTAGTTAATGAAACTTTAAGAACTACAATATTCTACACACAATTGGTCTAGTGGTTTAAGTTGTACCAGGCCATGATATCAAGGACCTGGGTTCTATCCCCACGTCAAGCAAAAAAAGTAGGTATGTTTCGAATTTTGGTGGTCACCAATCCACAATAAGCAAAAGTGGTTAAGTCTAATCCTAGCTTCCCATAGTAAATATTGACGACTTTATTTGATTTTGGTGATGGACTTTGCCTAGCACTGAGACAGTATAATAAGTTGGTACTATACTTTTTTTTAGAAGTTTTGTAACTCTACAAAACCATGTATCACTTAGGTAATTAGAAAGTAAAGATTAAAAAATAAGGATTTTTTATCATAAAGTTTTCTAAGTTTATTAGTCTAGTTTTATATTATCACCTGTAATTCTTTTACACACTAAGTTTGCCAGATTGATCAAATGTTATACAAAATATTGATACATATTTATTTAACGAAGCCCAAGCTTTAAAGAAACAATTGATTTTCCATTGTGTCTGCTGTCTGGTGTTACAATTTAACTAGTGAACATGGAAACTAGCCAAGTTTCCTGCCAATGATTAAGAAACCATCACAAGTGTGCTGCCAGCCCTTAAACCAACCCTTTCCCCCCCCGGGTTGGCTTCTGTCTGGGACCCTCACGTCACTGGGCGAAACACAGCATAGGCATGCCAGCTTTCTATGAGACATACATAATGCATACCTACCTTGTATCTGTTTGTTAAAATTACTATATAGATTTACTAAACTGCTGTCGCAAAAGCTTTCATGTTAAATTCAAATTACAACACGACCTTCAAAAACGCAACTTTCAATGAATGAAGCATGGTCAGGAAGTATTGTAAGAACTTTCGTGGGGAATTATAAGCGTTTATTGCCAATTCGAATAAAGCAAACATCTACTTACTCCAACTTCGTTCAGACAACCACGCCGCTTCGCCATCTTACAACGTTGAAGTAATAAAATTTTCCTGGAAAAGTTTTCGACGGACACAAAATCCAACCGGTATCTTTCTTACTTGGATTCATAGTTGCACAATTACTTTGTTGATTAAGTCACATGTTAAACACGCCGAATAAGGAAGGGGATGCTGATCTCAATGCTGACTTTGTGTTTTAAGTAATCGGATAACTTTTAAGACAAACATTTCAATAAAAATTCGCTGACACCCGCGAAAAGCGAAAAGTTCAAAGATGAATTTATAGTCTGTGAAACAGCCATCTTGATACGTCAAGTGCGTTTTGTATTTTCTTTGAACTTAAAGGCAGTTGTACATTTTAAATGTTTAGATTCGTTTCAATAGAGCTAAGTCATTAACTTTTATTTCATAATAATCATAATATTAAGAATTTCATTAATGATTGTTATTAATGCGGTGCCTAATTGCCAACAATAAATTTTAAAAGAAATTAAATTATAGTTATTTTTTCACAGTGCATTAACAAAACGCTATATTGAATTTTGGCGGGAGTTTTAAAAGTTTTAAAACTTTTATTATAATACTTTTATTTTCTAAAATAAAATCAAAAAGTCCTGAATTATGTACAGAAAGATTTGCGTTAAATAGATAACGATAAGATAGAAAAATTTAATAAAACACCATTTATAGAATATATTTAATTCCTGTAACTTAAAGCTAGACGTGAGCAAATTTAACAAAACTAACTTACATTAGGAACGATCACAGCTAAAGCTAACCCACATAAAATTTATCGTAACTAACAGTAGGAGTGGTATCTTAATATCACACGAAAGATATACTGCGTGTTGTAAGAATAAATAAGTAAAATCTTACTGATATTTTCCATGGCTACATAAAATACTTTTTCCATCCAAGATGGCAACTTTTTTCTTTTTAATGTGTAGTCAGGGACACGTCAAAATAAGCACTTAGCCTCAGACAGAATGATGGTCAATTTTTATTTCTGTTTGGGCTATTAATTGAGTAGAACTAACTGATAAAATTCAAATTAGGGTTTCAGAATTACCTACCCTGTAAACACGATTGGAATTTCCTACAAAATTGTAAAAATACTTTTTCGCTATAGTAATTGTATACCTACATAAGTCCTATAAGTACATTGCACATTAAAGTACATCAGTTATTCTTAAGTTTTTTTACAAAATTGATACAAAACTAATTTTAGAACTCCTTAAGGCACTTTTTACAATTATTGATCCGTGTCACTTGGATAAGAGTCTACAATACAGGGTGTATCTGTGAACATTTACATCCCTTGAACCACGTGCTCTACCAACCATTTGAACAACATTTGTTCTATGAGTTTTGAAAATTCTCATAAAAAAATTTCATCTTTCCATACAAAGTCGGTCACGTGACTTAGTCATTTTGTATGGGGAGTAGAATTTTTTTTCAAATAATTTGGAAAAGTTGTTGAACAAAATATGTTGTTCAGAATGGTTGATAGAACACGTGGTTAAAGGCATGTAAATGTTCACAGATACACCCTGTATTAATTAAGTTTATTTTGTATGGGGAGTCGAAAAAGTTTCGACGAATTTTCAAAATTCATAGTATAATATGTAATACAGGTTGCTACAGAATGGTTGGTTGAACGTAGTAAGCCCAACATCCTGTATTTATTCATGTAAATATTTTTTTTCATAAAATATATTCCAAAATTGATATTTAGTGGTTGTTTGTCACTTATATCTTACTTTTGGTCATAATTCGAAAGTTACGGGATTATTTAGCAATCTTTTGGGCCACACATATTTTTTATATCTTTTAAGTATGTTTCTTTAGTGCTCACAGATCTAACCTCCTTACTACCACACAGGGGAAAAAAAGAAAGAATGTGATAAAACTATCACATACTCGCCCTTAGATTGAAAGTGCCAAACTCAAAAATTCTTGTAACACTCGATTTTACAATATACTAACCACAAAAAGCATAACCCATTAACTCTTAGATATATATGGTTATGGTGGTTGGAAAATAAATTCAGTGTCTGGGTGTAATTTAAGATAAATAATAATCCACACAACATCTCATACATTGACATAACTCCGTACAGAAGTCAGACAATTGAGGAAACACAAATATTATGTAATACTTAAATACTTATAAGTACCTATTCCCACCCAGACACTGCAGCAAATTCAAGTATTCATCATACGAATGAATGTTTGTCAAGGGTGGGGATCGAACCCACGACCTTTGGCGCATGAGGCAGGGTCACTACCAAATGCGCCATCCGGCCAGTCAAAAATTTTGTTTGTGTTTATTCTATTGTCTGATATCTGTAACAGCTACTTAGTACCTATGTTGATAAAAAAAAATGTTTTAGTAACTACATGTAACATTACATTACATAGCATAACATAGGTTGGTACATTTTTAGTTTCAACATGCTAAGTTAGCGAACTTAATTATTTATTTATTTAATTTTGAGTTAAGTCCATCTCATTCTAAGGGTGTGATACATAATTTATGTAATTATACAGAATTTAAGTGCTCAGTGTTGCACTTGCAGATGTCCATGGGCGGCGGTGATCATCTACCATCAGGTGAGCCGTCTGCTCGTTTGCTCGCTTTAATGTAATTAAAAAAACATTCAACAAAGATGTGTTTGACCCAATTACAATATCAGTCTTTACTTATATTAATTTTAACTACAAAAACCTGAAAAATATAAAAAACCGGCCAAGAGCGAGTCGGCAGGTTTTTTATATTTTTGTAGGGTTTAAAAATACATAAACATTTTTTATTAGATCTATGGTACTTATTAGGTACAAATTATTTTAAGTAAAAAAAAGTAAGCAGGTATACGTACAGTCAGCCACACATCAGGTTACCACAACCTGTCTAATTTCCTCAATTGATATTCAACCTAATGTCGTTGACAGAAAGATGAGAGTCGATTGAAGAAATTTGACAGTTTTGTATACCTACTTTCATGTGTGGCTGTACTTTCTTTCATTCATTTTGCAAAATATTCTGATAATTCGTATACGTAACCAACATTTTCCGCCAGGCATCAAAAATTGGCAGAATGGTTAGTAGAACACGTGGTTAAGGGGCTATACGAATGAAACTAGCGCCGCCAACCTATTTACACTGATTGTGGCGAAAATATTATATTTTTGAAGAAAATAAAACATACACAAACACAGACTAGATCCAAGTAAATTTGATTTTTCAAGATACAATACAATATTTCTAACACGCGACAGGTAACAATAATGTTAATTAATTATTTCTAAAAACGGCCACCTTTAGCAATGATTGACATTATTGTTACTTGTCGCGTGTTTTATATATTGTATTGCATCTTGAAAAATTCAATTTACGTAGGTACTTTTATCTAAGTCTGTAATGTTTTGCTTTCTTAAAAAATATCGTTTTTCGCCACAATCAGTGTGAATAGGTTGGTGGCGCTAGTTTCATTCGTATAGCCCCCTAAAGTTATGTAAATGTTGACAGATACATCTTCTATATTTATTTTATAATGAGTAATTTTTTGACTATCTCGACAATTTCAAAAACGTTTCTCTCTCGTAAGTTATTACATTGTCACTAAGCTTAGATTCTTTACTTTTAAACAGTAATAAAGAACTTATAGCTTCGTTACTTAGCTGGTGAATGTACAGATGCTTCGTGAGGAGATAGCACGATGTGAGAAGAGTGAGTGTGAGGAAGAGGTAAGATACTGGGGGCAGGATCACTGTCATGAAGTAAATTGTCTTCCTAATGTGGGAGGGGAGGCCCTCTTGGTTCTGTAACAAAGAAAGGTTGAATTTGTAATTCAAATCAAATCAAAATCTCTTTATTCAATTTAAGTACTTTACATAACATTTATGAATGTCAAATTTTATAATCTACTGCTGATTCTGAAGGTCAATTTTTACCGAAAAGAATCAGCAAGAAACTCAGTAGAACTTATTTGATAGACATTGATAAACTAACAAATTCTATAATAATGCCTAATAGCCTAATTAGTATTCTCGAGAATCGGAGATGATGGGAAAATTATGAAAATTCCGATTCTCTCTGTTTTAAATCAGAGAAAATCGAAAAAGTATGAAGAGGCTCAATAACAAAATGTTTGAAAAAGCATTATTACCTCTACTCACGAATTCGGCTCAGAATATTTGTAATAGAAGATTTTGATTCTCCCTGTTATAAAACAGAGATAATCGGAAAAGTACGAAGATTCCAATTCTCTCTGTTTTAAATCAGAGATAATTGAAAAAGTGTTTTTCATAAGATAGTTGGCAGACGAGCAGACGGATAAAAGATTAGTACTCACGTATTCGGCCCAGAACATGGGCAGTACGAGGTTGGAGAACTTCTTGTATTCGTAGGAGAACCCTGAGAGGTCATGCACCCTCAGGTTGCTCTGCATCCGAGCCACTGACCTGAAGGGGGTTCCTGTTAACTGCAGAGAAATAAATAATAAGTCATAAGTAAATAAAAGTATCAGCCTATCTACTGTCCCACTGCAGGGCAAAGGCCTCCATCATAGAAATCAAGTTATCGCTACTATGATGGGATTAGGCTTAATCACCACGCTTGCATGTCATAAGTAAATATTGCACTTAAAAAATTCCTCGGGGAGTTCAGGTGGGACTCGAACCCACAACCTTCCACAGTCCGGGTGGCTGTACTACCAATTATACTAGCCGAACCCCTTACTTACGAATAAATTGCAAAGAATTGCTATACCTACCAAAAATAAAAATAATAAGTCACACAACATCTCATATAACTATGTACAGTAGCCAGCACATCAAGTTACTACAATCTGTCAAATTTCCTCAGTTGATATTGAACCAAACACGTTTGACATAAAGGTGAGGTTCGATTGAAGAAATTTGACAGATTGTAGTAGCCTGATGTGAGGCTGTCTGTACATTGACCTGACTCCATACTTAGTAGCTTAAGCACTTGTGTTACAGATAGCAGACAACAGAGGATCACAAATATAATACTTAAATACATAATATAAGACCCAACAATGAACAAACACAAGTGTTCATCACACGAATGTTTGTCAAGGGTGGGGATCAAACCTCGGGAACGAACCGACATTTAGCGTATGAATGACGCAGGGTCACTACTTACACAGTCTTAGGACTTGAAAAAAAATGTTTTTTTCAAAATGGCGCCCAACGTGGGGCATGAGACCGATGCATAATAGCGATGTTTCAAGAGGCAATATTTTATTTTAAGCAACGTGGGTCCAAAAAAAGTGTCATATTTTTATACCTCCGAAGAACAAAGTCCGATCTTCGATATTAAATATTTGCAATTCGAACTTTATGCTTTGGAGCAGAAAGTCCGATCTCCTATGTATTGAACATGTCGCAATTCGGACATTATTATTTGGAGCAGAAAGTCCGATCTCCTATATTAAACATATTGCAAATCGAACTTTATCCTTTGGAGCAGAAAGTCCGATCTCCAATATCAAAAATATAGCAGATCGGACTATATTCTTTGGAGCGTTTTAGAGCGTTTTCGTTATCTATATTCTAGTACTCACAGGTTCTACAACAACGTAGGAGTTGTGCTTAAACCGGTCTGGCTGTAGGCCGGTGACGTAGGCGTCTTTGGGCGGTCTCCCCGTGTAGAAGTGAGGGTAGGACACCACCATAGGAAAGTCTGTGAAGAAACGGTACTATTAGCTAATTCTTGTAGAGTATGGTATATAGTAAGTAAGTCAAGATAGTCTTGAGACCAAAACCATACTCTACTTTATACATAGGTATCGGGGGCGGCAAAATCTATACCACAGAACTGGCGATAACCCCAACCCAATAACCCAATTTAGTTTTGTCTGCCAAATAAATAAGGAAATGTGGCAGGCAAACACACCAATCAACCTGGTCTCAAATTAGGGCAACCTGTACTTACTATGAGTAAGATGACAATAATTAACTTGGGGCGTCAACCCAGAACATCCAGACCAAAGAAAACTTAGAAAATGTAATTTCCTAAATTGACTTGACCGGGAATCGAACCCGAATCTGTATTTAATTACAGATACTCAACCGTATACTTAGCTACGGTAATTTGCTGGCAGCCCTGAGCAATTATCCAGTTCAATTTGAGCCGTCGTCCAGAGCGGACGTGTCTAGTCATTTCTAGAATCTTATTATTTTTCTCTATTAAATTTGAACCTAATGTATTTCACATAAAGGTGAGAGTCACTTACTAAAATAGCACTTGGTTGCGTCACTCAGGCCTGGTGGCAAACTAGGCTCCGTGTCGTAGCAGTCTGTCCCGTTCGTCACTCTCTCGTACACGCTCTCGGATAGATTGTAACGGTAAACTGGTACGTTGTCTACTATGATTTCTTCTGCAAAATGAAATAAACATGGTGTCAGTTCTATTGATAAAAAAAACCTATTTTTTTTATTTTTTTATGTGATATGTAGCAGACGAGCAGGCGGATCACCTGATGGTAAGCAATTGCTGCCGCTCATGGACACTTGCAACACCAGTGGAGTTACAAGTGCGCTGCCAACCTTTTATCCCTTTCTCTACCCGGGTGGGCTCCGGTACCCTCACTCACTCGGCGAATCACAGCATAGGGGCTGCTTCACGCCGGTTTTTTGTGAGGCAGTGGTATCACTCCGGTCGAGCCGGCCCATTCATGCCGAAGCGTGGCTCTCCCACAGTTAAAATTTCTGTCTTAACGTCGTAAGACCCAAAAGCAAAACAATTGATTTTCTATTTTGTCTCCTGTTTGGGCCTTCAAATACCTAATTACCAAGTTTCAACTATATTGCTCTTAAGTTTTGGAAAATAAATGGCTATGACGTGACTTACGTACGGACAAACAGATATGACGAATCTAATAAGGGTCCCTTTTTTCGTGATAGGTGGCAGACGAGCAGACGGATCACCTGATGGTAAGCAATTGCCGCCGCCCATAGACTCCTACAACACCAGTAGTGGAGTCACAAGTGCGCTGCCAACCTTTTCTATACTATTTATAAAGAGATAACTTCTATAGACAACGACAAGGCTTATAGGTAAACCGAAAACACGAAACGCTTGCGCGATGTAATTGAGCACAGCGCCATCTATTGGTTCGTTTCTGAATTACGGTCCCGAAGCGAAGTGAGGGCGGGCCACTATATCTATAAAAAGGGACAGATACTTACTATCAAAATACAAGGGCATAACTTTGCAGACAGTCTTCCTCCAGTACAGAACCACGTCTTGTTTCGTCAGTCTTTGCTGGTACATCACACCTTCAGTGGAGCCGTAGAGGCGGTCTGGACACACCTGTGGGATACACAAGCCACTATATAATATTATTTTATAACTAATTTTATTTTGCTTAAAATTAATTGCAATTTATTCTTAAAAAAGTAAATATGAGTGCGTTATTTACTTTTTTAAGAATAAATTGCAATTAAAAATAAGAAGGGCACAGGCAAAGAACAGGGAATGTCACTTTTTTGAAAATTTTCTGAATTTTATTGAAGGCAAATCTTTGCCTAAAGTAGTTTAGTCCCCAATTACTTAATAAAAAAAAAGTTAAAGATGGCGCCAAAAAGACATTTTTATCTATGGCCGAAGCGAAAAAAAAACGCATTGTAAAATATAAAAATATATATTTTACAATGCGTTTTTCTCAAAATCGTTTAATTAGGACATTCCCTGTTCTTTGCCTGTACCCTTAATTACCTACAATATTGATGAGACTATCGTCAGGTCATGGCGAATTAAGCACTTAAAAAATTCGTCGGCTCAGAAAGGAGTTCAGTTAGTATAATTGGTAGTACAGCCACCCGGATTGTGGAAAGTTTTGGGTTCGATTCCCACCTAAGCCCGTCGATGATGCATTAGAGGAGACCTATGTCCAGCAGTGGACAAGTATGGGTTGCTGATAATGATAATGACTTATGTAAAGTGGACTTCTGTTTCCGCACTTAGACTCTTATTTGGTCCAGTGTGCGTGTAGTGTCCTGGCCATTCTAGCCAACCTAACTCCGCCCAGAAGCGCAGAAGCTTCCTGGGATCCTTACAGGCTTCGCGGAGTGACCTCGCAGATCCGAGGATTTCGTTTCGTTGTCTTGTCACAGCATCCAGGACTACGTGCGCGACTGATTCTTCGGTGTTAAAACACCCCCCTACATAGACGGCTGTCGGTCGCGCCTAAAGTGAATAGGTAGGTGTTTGTTTAAGGGACAGTGGCCCGTAATTGACCCTATCATTATTCTGAGATTGTTTCTGATGAGTTTGAGAAGGCGTTTTGTAAGTCGTTTGTTTATTGCAGGTAAGTAATGCTATTTTAGATTGTCTGCAGTTATCTGTAATGACTTACTTCTGGGTCGTATCCCGGCAGCTGCGGGTGTCCCCGGAACTGGTCGATCTGGAAGAAGCTTCTGTGGCCCCACTGGTGGCCAACCTTCACGGTCACATCGTCTGTAAAGTCGGCGTAGATCTGGAGACAGATGAATGAAGGAACTTAAAAATTTTAACATCTCTTTAACGAAGTTCTACCAACCATTCTGAACGGCATTTGTTCCATACAAAGTCGGTGACGTGTCTTAAACATTTTAGGACTAAAAATATTCGAAACATACATTTAGACCTGAGAATCGAACTTAGGACTCCGAGATCACGGCCTGGTACTTGAACCACTAGACAAAGGGGTCACCAAATGGCGGACTGCGGACCAAATGTAAATACTTTTCATCTCATCTTTCATCTTTGGATAGTAAATTTATTTATTCTCTATTTTAATTTCCGAATGGTCCCGGGTTCGATTCCCGATCAAGTCAATTTAGGAACTATCTTAGTTTTCTTCGGTCTGCGTGTTTTGGGTTGACGCCCCTAGTTAAATTATCGTCACCCCTACTCATAGTGCAGGGGTTGCTCTAGTTTGAGACCAGGTTGATTGGTGTGATCACAGGACAGGTGTCAGCTGTATGAAGAGGAACGGCAACAGATGTTGAAGGACTGGAACAGGAACGAGATAGGACCAGTATACCAGAGATGGTCAACTCCGCAGAAGGTTTTCGACGGTTGCGTGCGTTTGCACACAAAAGGCTTGACATTAGGAAGGAGTTCGATTGATGTGGAACTGCCCGAGCGCGAGTCGCTTGTGCTGTGGTGTTTCACGCCCCATTTGGGGAGAAGTGACATTGAGATGGGCTAAAGACATAGACTTTGTAGGGAGTGAGAAACGCACCGGGGAAAGAGCCCTTAGCAAGTGACCTGGTGAGCGTCTCCCAAGATTTGGTCCGTATGCCGAGACGGTAGGAAGGACCATGGGCTGGTGGAGGGACCTGTGTCTATCACATAACAAAATCTTACCCTAGCCAGCATCCCCATATTATTGACCGGTACCAGCCCCGGAACCAGGCTCCTTCGGACTGTCCAGGACCGGATCCCGGTATTCCCACAGGAACTCATAGATGGTCTTCCTCACGAAGACCTTGCTCCCGTGGGAGTTGACCAGGAGACGGAAACCGGTCTCTGACGAGGTAGTTCGCGTCATGGAGGTATGAGGCTATGCCCTGGAACCAATAGAATGAAATATTATTATTATTATTAAAAGCCCGTCGTGTCCCACTGCAGGGCAAAGGCCTCCTACCCCTCCTCCACATTTCACGATCCTGGGCGACTAGGGTCCAGTTGGCGCAATAGGTGTCGAGCTCATTCCGCCATCGCCTCCTCAGTCTACCTCGTGAGAATGAAAAATGAAAATGATAAATGTCTTTATATGACTGACCCTTCCCCCCCGAGTGGGCCTCCGGTACCCTCACTCACTCAGCGAAACACGCACAGGGGCTGCTTCACAATTCATTTATTGTCAATCATATGAGGCAAGATGTTACAGTTCAGCATTAGTACATAATATGAACCCTGATGGATGTGACAATTTTGGAACGACAAGAATAAAATGTTATAGGTAATATTTTAAGCACAAGTTTATTTATTTATTTAGACTGGCCGGTTGGCGCAATGGTATTGACCCTGCCTCATACGCAAAAGGTCGTGGGATCGATCCCCACCTTGGACAAACATTCGTGTGATGAACACTTGTGTTTGTTCAGTGTCTGGGTGTTATATGTATTTAAGTATTATATTTGTGATCCTCTGTTGTCTGATATCTGTAACACAGTGCATAAGCTATCTACTTATTAGTACGGAGTCAGGTCAATGTATGAGATGTTGTGTGAATATAATAAAAATAATTAGGTACTCTAGTTAATTTCTTTAATTGCCCAGCAGTGGGACTTTTAAAAAAAAAATCCTAATTAGAAAAGGAGAGCGATACGCTAATTATGACGTCACTAGGCTAGTGCTTCCTACAAAAGGGCCGTAAAAAATTTTGTTTAAGAAGGAGACAGGTACACTAAAAATTTGTTGCTCTTTAGCTTCTTGTATTCAAACTTTTTAAAAATGTTTCTACAATAAATTATTACAATAAATTATCGAGTCTAGGTATCGGATGTCGATATTTTAACGACAGTAAATACCTTATTGAAATATTAGTCGAAGAATATTAGGTACGCACAGACCAAGTGGCTATACGAATGAAACTAGCGCCACCAACCTATTTACACGGATTGTGGCGAAAATATGATTTTTTTGAAGAAAATAAAACATTACAGACTTAGATCCAAGTAAATTGGATTTTTCAAGATGCAATACAATATTTATAACACACGACAAGTAGGTAACAATAAAGTTAATTATTGCTAAAAACGGCCACTTTTAGCAATAATTGACATTATTGTTACTTGTCACGTGTTTTATAATATATTGTATTGCATCTTGAAAAATTCAATTTACTTTTATCTAAGTCTGTAATGTTCTGCTTTCTTAAAAAATATCGTATTTTCGCCGCAATCAGTGTAAATAGGTTGGTGGCGCTAGTTTCATTCGTATAGCCCCTTAAACAAAATGTTGGGCAGCAGGCTCGTTGGGCAGGTATCTCTTTATTGCTCAAAGCACGATTCATCCATGTACAAAGTAACTAATGAGAATAGGATAGCATTTAACTGCATTTATGTATTCGCAAAGTAAACAAATAATGCTCTAATCTTTGTCTTAAGCATCATTAAACTTGCAATTATTATAAACACGTATTTAGGGTTGTCACATCTATATCTTCTATATCTATACTAATTATAAAGAGATAACTTCTATAGACAACGACAAGCCTTATAGGTAAACCGAAAACATGAAACGCTTGCGCGATGTAATTATACACAGCGCCATCTATCGGTTCATTTCTGAATTACGGTCCCGAAGCAAAGTGAGGGCGGGCCACTAGTCTTATTAATACAAGTAAAGTATTATTAGCCTATACCTATACGGTCAAACTGCAGAGCAAAGCCCTCCATCATAGCAGTCAAGTCATCGCTACTATGATGGGATTAGGCTTAATCATCACGCTTGCCTAATGCGGTGCGGTGATCACAAACCTGAGTAATGTTCGAAAAATTCGAAACATTTATACTCTATGCTCGACCCGGGAATCAAACCAATGACTCCGAGATCTTGGCCCGGTACTTAAACCAATATAGGCCAAAACAGGGCGATATTAACAGGGCGACCGGGTCCCGTGCTATTGTGGCAACCCTACTTACAATTACTAACCACGCATTCATCTTAATGCCAGCCCCACGACATTTGTAATAGCGCAAACCTTTTATTTATAATAGACACTCTTAACAGGACATTATTATAAATAGTCTACAATTATTACTTATATAATCGCCGTCCTTGACACAATGTATTATGTTATGTCATCGTAAATAAACGTGTAAAGGAACGTGTTTTGGCGCGAAATGTTGAGGTATAATCTGTGCTGTTTCGCGCGCTGTCAACGTAACTTTTTAATTGTTGACTAGGTCAAGGAATGGTTTATTGATCCTTGGCATAGGTCATAGTTGTACTGCAACTATTTAAGTATAATTTATTCTTTAGCACTATAGTCTGTCATAAAAATAAATGTTCAATGCTATGGCGACTTGACTTTATTGCATGACGAGTTATGTTTGTGTGAAATACAATTTTGCCCGTACAGCTCGACTGGTGATACCATGGCCTCATAGACAAGGCGTGAAGCAGGGTCATTACCCAATGCCCCATGCCCATTACCATTCAGCTTTGAGAGAGAAAAACCTTGCCAAATCTATGGTTCTCACGGAATATAAAGTACAGTAATTGGTACAAGGGGTACCAATAGGGTACTTTGTATTCTTTATACCCTTTCGCTTATAGGGTATTTTATACAAATTCCTACTTCGTACGCGAGCCGCGAGGATGTTTAGATATAGGTAGGTAAGTGTGTAACATCTTCTATACTATTTTGTTTGTGATTCGTAATTGTTTTGCAATGTGGGACACCCCCCTTGTCAAAGCTATATATACGTCCGTGACAGATGCAAAGAAAAGACAAAGTGTCCATTGAGTCTGTCAACTCCACAGAGTACATTGTATTATATTAGTATAGAGATACAACTCAGCCTTTTTGTGGAAATGCGATCGGTAGTGCTGACCTCTGAACGCGAGCTTTGGAATGATAGTATGAATGTGTGTGTGAATGTGTGTGTGTGTATGTGTGCGTGTTTGCGTGTATGGGTTGTTTTCAAGGATGTTTATTTGATTTGTTTTTGACATAGCTTTAGATATTCCTTATTCACAAAAAATATAGTAAATAAGAAATAGGTAAAGCTATGTCTAAAACACATTAGCTTAAAATTATTGTAATTTCTCTAAAAAAATGTTCTCGTTACAAAATAAAATAAAATATATTGTTTTGTATTTCACAAATGTTTATTTCTTTCTCTTCAAACACTGAATAATATTTCTTTGCGTCTTCAAGATAGCATTACTATTGTATTGCTTGTTATCGTAACGCTTGTAAGTTGCGCCCAAGCTTCCTCATAGTTCCGATCAGTAATAGAAAAATTCCGAAGCAAGTTAATTGGGTCTCCTTGTAGACTTGTATCCAAGTACGTAGTGTAACTTCTATACTCCAGTTAAGCTCTTATTATTATGTATAAGAGCTGTAAACATATTATTATGGAATGTTTGCCACTCTTCATACTTTCCGGAAAATGTCGGAAGTTGAATTCTCGGAAGATTTAAGTCATTTGAATCTGATGATGACAATGGTGACAAGTTGTTCTAACTGATCCTTCGTCGGTGAAATACTCGTGATCAGTTTGACAAGAATCTTCTTGGATGAACGAGCTGACCTGATTATCCTATGACCCTCTTTGAATTCCAACCATAATTCCTCTAAATTCTCAATATGTGTCTCAATATACGATCGAGTGATGCATGGCCTTAACACTTTTCTTAAAATTTTTATCAGCCTTTTGAATTTTTAAGTAAATATCGGATTGATTCTCGACTAACTCCATTGTTGAAAAAATGACATTAAATTCTTACTTACTGTTTCCGAGCAACATTTACGGTCTACATTTACTTCATTGAATTTATGACTTGCGTAGTTAAAACGCATTTTGTTAACTTTATCAGTTATTTCCCGGGTTTAATTCCAATAATAAAATAAAATTCATGAGAAAATGACTTGAAGAAAAATTTATATTTCAATAACGTCAAATTGACAAGACATTCAGAGAAAAAAAAACTAACATAATTAAGCAAACTCCTTTTACAGAAAAAGTTTCAATATAAAAATATATAAATTAACAGATAGTGCGCCATCTTGCGTCACTTCACATAACTAAGTTGTAAGCTGTGAAAGCAAGGTTATATCCTACCATCTATATAGGAACTTCTGAACAGCTTACTGATATAGCCCTACTTAATTAAATATCATCTACTATTCAAAAAATAATACTACTGTCTTGCTCTTTTTTATTTAGCCCGATTATATTTCTAGTTTGAAAGTTCTATGATTGTTTCCCCTGGTCAACTCACACCCTGATGGCCTGCTGAGATGCCGTTTCACGCCCCGCCTAAAACCCAGGATTTTAAGAAGGAGGAAACACTTGAACTGGAAGGCCATTGCATGACTTGATGGTTCGGAGTTTAAACATAAAGGTAGGTAAGTATTTTGTTACCTACCTAAGTAATAACTTATAGCAATTTTTTGCAATTGATTTCTAAGTAAATAATGAACTTACACTTTTATCCAAGGGTTCAGGTGGGACTTAAGGGGCTATACGAATGAAACTACTAGTCTGTAATGTTTTATTTTCTTCAAAAATATCATATTTTCGCCACAATCAGTGTAAATAGGTTGGCAGCGCTAGTTTCATTCGTATAGCCCCTTAATCCCACAAAATATAAAAGGGTATTATGTACGTACAGCCACACATCAAAGTATACAAAACTGTCAAAATTCTTCAATCGATTCTCACCTTACTGTCATACACGTTAGGTTGAATATCAATTGAGGAAATTTGACAGTTTGTGGTAACCTGATGTGTGGCTGACTGTACCTACTTATTCTTAACAGTCGCTTAAAAGTGTACTCACCAATACTGCTAGGTTAGGTACTATAATCGTGGCATTTAGATCTATGGTGTTCTCATCTGGCATGAAGATGGGGTACCGTCTTGCTGTGTATGATAGGGTACTATTTTCGTTGAATCGGATGTTGGAGTGTACCAGCTTCTCTCTGAAAAGAAATAAGTAAGGAAATTTAGAATCAACAGTGCGAGAGCCACAAGATTGTATAACTAGTTTTAACTAGGTTATAACTAGTTTTAAGTTTTATACCTCTGTTTTGTGTGCATAAGTAAAAGCATATTCATTCATTCATTTTTTATGTGATCACCTGATGGTAAGCAATTGCCGCCGCTCATGACACCTGCAACACCAGAAGAATGGGCCGGCTTGACCGAAGTATTACCACGTCCTCACAGAAAACTACTACCTACTAATTTAAGTTATCTAGTAGGTACAGTCGAGTTCAAAAATATGTATTCACTTTAGGACCTTGTCACAGTACATATGTATAAGAAAACGACTTCCACTTTCTTATAAATATGTATTGTGACAAGGTCCTAAAGTTTATACATACGTTTGAACTCGACTGTACATATTATAATTTTAATCGATAGAAATGAAAAAAGTCCTTTGGAGGGAAGGGGGTCAAAGGTCGGCAGCGGACTTGTACTCTACAAGTGTTGCACGTGTCTATCGCTTCCCATCAGGTGACCCGTCTGCTCGTCTGCCACCTATCACAAAAAAGATCTAGGTAGTTAAAGAAGTTACCTATATAAAACATAGGTTCGTATTTTAATTTAAGTTTTTTTTACTCTTTGTAAGCAGTAAGCACCTACTTAGCTTGTAAAATGTCTGATTTGTCCCCTCTAGCCCAGAACTTGGGTACGCCCATGTAAAGTATCAGCCTATATACTGTCCCACTGCAGGGCAAGGCCTCCATCATAGAAATCATGTTATCATGTTATCACCATGATGGGATTAGGCTTAACCACCACGCTTGCCTAATGCGGATTGGTGATCACAAACCCGAGCTATGTTCGAAAAATTCGTAACATACTTTTGCTCGACCCGGGAATCGAACCCGTGACCCTGAGACCACAGCCCGGTACTTAAACCACTAGACCAACGGGGCGCCCATGTAACTAATATTATATAATAATAATAATATTTCACTACATCACATACATTGATCTGACTCTGAGATAGGTAGCTCAAGCACCTGTGTTACAGATATCAGAACCAACAGTGGTATTACAAATATATACATATAGGTTACCCTATATGTATATATTTGTAATACCACTGTCACATACATACTTATAATACATAGAAAACATCCAGACCGATATAAACAGACATGTTCATGCACACAAATGTTGGTACTGTGCGGGGATCGAACCCGCAACCCTTGGCCCAGACGCAGCATTCACTACCACTGAACCAAACGGGTCGTCATATTATTTGATATTCATAAAATATGTTTTGTATGGTCTTAAATTGAATAAAGAATATTAAATTTCTTTTCTATTTCATTATTAAATATCGATAAATAAATGTAAGTATGCCATGCTTTGCGAAATAGCTATCATATATCATTTTAAATTCCCGTTTTATAACCTCAATTAGATTTGCATATAACTGTTAAGTCAATTTAAATGTCATTAAAATAAGTAGGTATGTACGGTGGCCTGCACATCAAGTTACTACAATCTATCAAATTTCTTCAATCGAACCTCACTTTTATGTCAAACGTGTTTGGTTCAATATCAACTGAGGAAATTTGACAGATTGTAGTAACTTGATGTGCTGGCCACTGTACTAAAAGTGTAGACACTGCTTTCGCAATGACACATAGACAAGTTATATTTTTCTATGAATAGTTAATTTGTCCAGTATTGCCAACGTTGGGTATTTTTTGCCATTTTGTCGAGAATTACTCAGAACGAGAATCGGCGAACGGCGAAAGAATCTAAAAGGGGCTGATCCTACATTAGGTTGCTCAACTCAAGAGCTTTTATTAAGTACTAGTGGCCCGCCCTCACTTCGCTTCGAGACCGTAATTCAGAAATGAACCAATAGATGGCGCTATGTCCAATAACATCGCGCAAGCGTTTCGTGTTTTCGGTTTACCTATAAGCCTTGTCGTTGTCTATAGAAGTTATCTCTTTATAAATAGTATGGATGGATGGATTAACAAGCTTTTGCCAGCGGCTACGCTCGCCCCCACTTCCTTAAATGGGGGGTTAGAAAGGGGCAAAAGTAGCATAGGCTATGTTACTCTCCATCCCTTCAATTATCTCCACTTAAAAATCACGTCAATCGTCGCTCCGTTGTTCAAATGTGGTCTGGCAGAAATCGCTTTAAGCGATAAGACCGCCAAAATTGTATATACACAAATATTATGTAATGTATAATTCTTAAGTTGTGATTTTTGTGCTATAAAGTATATCTTTCTGTATATCTATCTCGGTTTAAGTATTATATCTTTGCCAACACCTAACGGTTGTCTGGAAGAAATCGGTACAAGCGATAAGACCGCCTTATTGTACTATTTAAAAAAAACAATTTATTGCTCAAAATAAAATTACAGTTACAACATTTGTCTTAATATTATAGGTACAAGTCAACAAATGGTTTGAGCAAAGGGTAGTGACTCAGCTTATGCTGTCGCATTATTATTTATCGCTGCTGTTTCACTCATGTATTCTATATCTGTAAAATAAAGAATAGCTATCTAACTATCAATCTTTCTATCTTTCTATTAGACCTAACACCGTTGGCAACACTGAATTTAACCTGTCAAATGAAAAATGGCGCCTATTGGGGGTGAAGAAAACAGTTAAAATTATTAGCATAATGAGAAACTAGTGCTTTTAGTTTATTCCATTATCTTAGATTTACCGGTTTGAATATGTTAAATAGTTTATTAAGATAAAGAATGGCCCATTGCGGCAAAGGTCGTGGGTTCGATTCCCATAATTAAGTAAGTATTAATAGAAAAAACACAAATATAATTTACTACCGCGACTTCGTCCTCGTGGAAAAGTAACTTTTTACCCCACTTTTTCGCAATAAAAAGTAGCCTATGTTCTTTCTCAGGGTCTAGACCATCATTTAAATCCGTTCAGTAGTTTAAGCGTGAAAGAGTAACAGACAGAAAGAGTTACTTTCGCATTTATAATATAAGTATGGATTACTCATGTGTTTAAGTACCGAGGTTTGATTCCCGGGTCGAGCAAAAATTATGTTTCTAATTTTTCGAACATAGCTCAGGTTTGTGATCACCGCATCGCATTTAGGCAAGCGTGGTGATTAAGAATCCCATCATAGTATCGCTACTATGATGGGATTCTTAATCACCACGCTTCATAATTTTTGACTTGATTTCTATTATGAAGTCCTTGCCCTGCAATTTGACAAAACGAGTAGGTATATAGGCTGATACTTTACTTCACTTTACTTAATGTAAGTTTTACAGTGACCTGCCCTCACTTCGTTTCGGGAGATTAGTTTTAAACCAAGCCAATAGATGGCGCTGTACGTACATTACACTGCAAAAGTGTTTCTGTTTAGTTAAGTACTTTAAGCCTTTTCGTTGTCCTGGGTAGTTACCCATTTTTTTTTTAATTAGGTAGAATGAGCTGGTCACATTAGCCGCAGAACTGACAACCATTGGAGCCGTAAAGTCCTTGAGTGGAGACCGCGCCTCGGTAAAGCGTAGGTGTTGGAGGGACCCCTGCGACCAAGATGGATGATGACATTCGAAGGCTGGCGTGGGCTGGGATGAGAGTGGACGAAAATCTGGGTGCGGTGGCGTGCATTAGGGGAGGACCTATGTCCAGCATGGGTTGTGAGCGAGTGTGGGTATAAAATTACTATATAACCGGTGCAGAAAGTGTCCGAGTTAGGGAAGTTCAAACTACCTATTAGACCAGTGGTTCTTAACTTTTAGGGTATGGGGGACCAATTTTCCAAATTTCTGTCTTGTCTGGGACCTCACACTTCGGACATGCGTTGCGGCGCCGTTTGCGTTGTGTTGACTCGACTCATCACGTCACGTCACTTGTTAATACGATGTCTTCGCGGACCACTTGGAATGCCTCAAGGGACCACCAGTGGTCCGCGGACCACCGGTTAAGAACCACTGTACTAGACCAACGGGGCGTGTCAAAAGATACGTGACCTTAGTCAAACTTATCGTGGATATCAAACGACCCCATATCAATTTTAGTTAACACAAAAACTATAGGTAATTATTGCACTCATCGTAACTGTCAGAAAAACCAGTTAAAAACTGATGATGGTATAGGGAAGATTTCCGTATGACGTCATAAGGTTAGTACCACCCGGGTGATTCTTTGAGACTTTTGATACTTAGATACTCTTTATTGCACAACACATTACAGAACATTAATGCTAATAGTAATTTACAAATACAATATCGGCAGCCTTATCGCTAATGGCGATCTCTTCCAGACAACATTTGTGTAGAAGAATAATGCAGCGAATTAACTAGGGGTAAGGCAGTGCAGATCTTTTATGTAGGTACGAGTAATAAGATAAAATCTTTAAAATCTTTGTAGCTTTCAGGGTCCTGTATTCGATTCCCTAGTTGAGCACATGGACGTATATACGGCAAATCAACAAATCAACCTCACGTTCTTCAAGAATGCGTACATGTAATAACGCACGCTGGGTCCACTTCGGGAGAGCCGCATTATAAAATATTATTACAATTATAAAATACTAGCGGCCGCCCGCGACTTCGTCCGCGTGGAAAAGTAACTTTTTTACCCCCCTTGTCAACCCCCCTTACAACCGCCTTTTGCACCCTTACAACCCCCTTCTTTGAAAAAAGTAGCCTATGTTCTTTCTCAGGGTCTAGATTATCTGTATATCAAATTTCATTAAAATCCGTTAAGTAGTTTGGCGTGAATGAGTAACAGACAGACAGAGTTACTTTCGCATTTATAATATTAAGTATGGATTAGTGTGGATATATACAAAGCAGGGGGGGGGGTTCGTAATGGTTTTGCAATGTGGGACGTGGGACAACCCCCCTTGTCAAAGCTTATATACGTCCGTGGTTGAGCAAAAAGTATGTTTCGAATTTTTCGAACATAGCTTGGGTTCGTATCACCGCACCGCATTAAAGTATTAGCCTATAGGTATTGTCCCACTGCAGGGTAAAGGCCAACGTAGATTAGAAATCAAGTCATCGCTACTATGATGGGACACCGCATGAGGCAAGCGTGGTGATTAAGCCTAATCCCATGATAGTAGCGATGACTTGATTTCTATGATGGAGGCCTTTGCCCTGCAGCGGGGCAGTACGTAGGCTGATACTTACTTTTACGTAGATTTTATGACTGCCACGCATATTAAGTTTTGGAGAATAACCCACCCATGTACCTCTAATATACAACTTGTTTGTGAGTTTAAAAGGTTGGGTTTTCCATTGCAGGAGTATGGTGACCGTCTTATTATTATGTGATTTACGTACAGTCACCCACACATCAGGTTACTACAACCTGTCAAAATTCCTCAATGGATATTCAACCTAATGTGTATGACAGTAAGATAAGACGATTGAAATAAAAAATCAGTTTTGTATACTTTGATGTATGACTGTACGTACAGTACCTTTGATAGCAGTGAGGAATGTCCGATCTATTCTCTGATTCATAATCATGTAAACTGACAGATGTCAATGTGTCATCCCCATACATCATCACTCAATTTGACACATGGAAAATGTGAAAATGCATAGAACCATGTCATTTTCATCTGTCAGTTTACTTTACATGATTATGAATCAGAGTATAGTTTAAGACCTTCAAGAAGAATCGAAAAAGACCTAAACCCTGTCATGAAGCCATAAATTTATTCTTGAGAACTATTAGAGTTCCATAGTATTATACCAATGGGGCTACCAGTCTCTTTGACGTAAGCGGCAGTGGCGCCATCCATTAATATCCTGACAATTTTGGTGCATTTTTTTTTATGTGATAGGTAGCAGGCGAGCAGGCGGATCACCTGATGGTAAGCAATTGCGCCGCCCATGGACACTTGCAACACCAGTGGAGTTACAATAGTGCGCTGCCAACCTTTATCCCCTTCCCCCCCAAGTGGGCCTCCGGTACCCTCACTCACTCGGCGAAGCACAGCACAGGGGCTGCTTCACTATACTTAATATAATTCGTTGTGGACTTGTGTCGGATTTTTTATTTATTTATAATTTTTTATGTCGATGTAGCTTTTTGCTACTAATTTAATTTATTTGGACCATTCGACATGTAATAAGAAAATATAAGTAAGTAGGTAGGTATTATTGTTTGTGGATAATTTTCATAAATGTTAACGTAATTTTCATAAACGTATCTAGTAATCCAAGCACTAGATTGGTTACTTTTAATGTTAAAAAAACTTCGTAAGGACCAGACTGTAGACACAATGGAAAAATCAATTGTTTTATGCATTTAAAAAGGCTTTTGGGTCTTACGACGTTAACGTCGTAAGGACCAGACAGTAGACACAACGGAAAATCAATTGTTTTATGCCTTTTAAAAGGTTTGTGGGTCTTACGACGTCAAAGGTTCAACGATCTTATTGCTTCACTGTCCATTCCTACATAAATTATACAACGTTACTTAACCTAATAATTTAATGATATTAGCTTGAGCAAAAAGTATAATCCATACTAACCCAAGCAAAAAGTCTTACGAGCTAAAATTACTTTGGAACGGGTCTTTCCTATAAAGTTTTTGTACGATTAGTGTTACTCATTGTTTTGTGTAACAAGTCCTATTAATAAGCCATTAAAGGGATATGTATGGTTATTTTTTTAATTGTGTAAAACCTTTGACATAATCTTCAGATAAGGATCATATTATAAAATAAATCTATACTCTCTTTGGGGATAACTTCTATAGACACGACAAGCTTATAGGTAACCGAAATCACGAACGCTTACGCGATGTAATTGGACACAACGCCATCTATTAGTTCGTGTCTGAATTACGGTCCCGAAGCGAAGTGAGGGCGGGCCACTAGAAAATAAATAAATTGAGACAACATCACATATTTGTCCTGATCCCAAACTAAGGTTTTCCCTTGTACTATGGAACCCACCAGAAAACAACGAAGAACCACAAACACCCACCCAACACAAATATCTGTTTCATCAACCAACATTTGTGTTGGTGCGGAAATCGACCCCGCGACCCTTACGTCTCAACCGGCGCTCAAACCATTGCGCTAAACAGGTCGTCATTCAGCTAGCAGTTAGGTATCATTTCAGCCCATAGAACGTCCACTGCCGAAAGACCTCCCCCAAAGTTCTCCACACAGATCGGTCCTTTGCCACCCACATCCAAGCTAGGTACTCCCGCGACCTTCATTAGATCGCCGGTAGGCCTGCGGACTCCTGCACGCAGCCTTCACTCAAAGACCTCCACCCCAACGGTCGTCTGTTCTCCTCGCAATGTGCCCTGCCCATTGCCACTTAAGCCACGCAATTCTTTGGGCTATGTCAGTGACCTCCTGCGGATCTCATCACTTCTGATAAGATCATGCAAGGAGATTCCGAGCATTAGCTCTCTGAGTGACTTTGAGCCTTCTTAAGCGGCCCATTGTAAGGGCCACGTCAGTATATCATCACTGGCAACACACACGCATTAAAGACTTTCTTCTTCGGACACTGTGGTAGGTAAATGGGCCGAACACAGTTTAAGACTCCACTGGTGTTACAAGTGTCAATGAGCGCCGGCAATTGCTTACCATCAGGTGATCCGCCTGCTCGTCTGCTACCTATCACATAAAAAAAAAGAACTTAAAGGTGAATTTGATTGTTTTATGTTTGTATCTACCTACTTAAAAACTTGCACCTTTTACTCACGAAAATCAGATTTTCATAGCTTTCATACACTAAATAAGCATAGGCTTGCTCCCACATCTAAAACTTCAAAATTGGCAATCATTTGTGGGATTGAGCATAAAAGTATGATAAGTTACCACAAAAGTTATTGACTTACCGTTACATGAATTTGAATTTCATATTAAAACTGCTTAATGCAGAAAGCTACTGTATAAGATTATTAATGAATAATATTCCTGGACTGTTAATTTCCTCGCCTATTCTTTTATTGACTATAATGCATTTTCATTCCATTTCTTTTATACCTACTTTGACGATTAGGTATCTAAACGATTTAAAGCAATTATAAAAAATATCTATACAAGCAGGGGGGGGGGGGGGGGGTGATTCGTAATGGTTGTGTGGTGTGTTCGTAATGTGGGACGTGGGACACCCCCCTTGTCAAAGCTATATATACATTCGTGGTTGAGCAAAAAGTATGTTTCAAATTTTTCGAACATAGTCTTGGGTTCGTAATCACCGCACCGCATTAAAGTATTAGCCTATAGGTATTGTCCCACTGCAGGGTAAAGGCCAACATAAATTAGAAATCAAGTTATCACTACTATGATGGGACACCGCATGAGGCAAGCGTGGTGATTAAGCCTAATCCCATCATAGTAGCGATGACTTGATTTCTATGGAGGCCTTTGCCCTGCAGCGGTATAGTACGTAGGCTGATAGGTACTTAGGTACTTTTAAGTAGATTTAAATGACTGTCACGCATTTTAAGTTTTGTAGAATAACCCACCCATGTACCTCTAATATACTAACTTGTTTGTGAGTTTAAAAGGTTGGGTTTTCCATTGCAGGAGTATGGTGACCGTCTTATTATTATGTGATTTACGTTACAGTCACCCACACATCAGGTTACTACAACCTGTGAAAATTCCTCAATGGATATTCAACCTAATGTGTATGACAGTAAGATAAGAGTCGATTGAAATAAAAAATCAGTTTTGTATACTTTGATGTGTGGTTGTACGTACAGTACCTTTGATAGCAGTGAGGAATATCCTATCTGTACTCTGATTCATAATCATGTGGAGTAAACTGACAGATGTCAATGTGTCATCCCCATACATTGTCACTCAATTTGACGCATGGAAAATGTCAAAATGCATAGAAACTTGTCACAATATAATTTCATCTGTCAGTTTATTTTACATGATTATGAATCAGAATATAGTTTAAGACCTTCAAGAAGAATCGAAAAAGACCTAAACTCTGCCAATAAAGTCATGAAATTTATTCATGAGGAACTATTGCAGAGTTCCATAGTATTATAACCAATGGGGCTACCAGTCTCTATGACGTAAGCGGCAGTGGCGCCATCAATTAATTTCCTGACAATCTTGGTGCATTATACTTAACTAGCGGCCGCCCGCGACTTCGTCCGCGTGAAAAAGTAACTTTTTACCCCCCTTTTAACCCCTTACAACCCCTTTTTCGCAATAAAAAGTAGCCTATGTCCTTTCTCAGGGTCTAGATCATCTGTATACCAAATTTCATTGAAATCTGTTCAGTAGTTTTTGGCGTGAAAGAGTAACAGACAGACAGACAGACAGACAGACAGACAGACAGACAGACAGACAGACAGACAGACAGAGTTACTTTCGCATTTATAATATTAGTAAGTAAGTAAGTACTAGTAAGTATGGATTTAATTCGTTGTGGACTTCGGATTTTTTATTAATTTATGAGCTAGCTTTTTGCTATTTAATTTAATTTATTTGGACCATTCGACATGAAATAAGAAAATAGTAATATTATTGTTTGTGGATAATTTTCATAAATTGTTAATATCTTAGTAATCCAAGCACCAGATTGGTTTTCGGTACCCATATTTGCAAAATAAAAGACTTTTAATGTTAAAAAAACGTCGTAAGGACCAGACAGTAGACACAATGGAAAAATTAATTGTTTTATGCCTTTTAAAAGGCTTTTGGGTCTTACGACGTTAACGTCGTAAGGCCCAGTAAACAGACACAATGGAAAATCAATGTTTATGCCTTTTAAAAGGTTTTTGGGTCTTACGACGTCAAAGGTTCAACGACTCATTGCTTCACTGTCCATTCCTAAATTACGCAACGTTACTTAACCTAATAATTTAATGATATTAGCTTGAGCAAAAAGTATAATCCCATACTTAACCCAAGCAAAAAGTCTTACGAGCTAAAATTACTTTGGAACGGGTCTTTCCTATAAAGTTTTTGTACGATTAGTGTTACTCATGGTTTTGTGTAACAAGTCCTATTAATATACCATTAAAGGGATATGTATGGTTATTTTTTTAATTGTGTAACACTTATGACATAATCTTCAGATAAGGATCATATTATAAAATAAATAAATAAATTGAGACAACATCACATACATTGTCTTGATCCCAAACTAAGGTTTTCCTCTTGTACTATGGAAACCAGAAACAACGAAGGAACCACAAACACCCAGACCCAACCCAAATATCTGTTTCATCAACAAACATTTGTGTTGGTGCGAAAATCCAACCCACGACCCTTACGTCTCAGCCGGCGCTCAAACCATTGCGCTAAACAGGTCGTCATTCAGCTAGCAATTAGGTATCATTTCAGCCCATAGAACGTCCACTGCCGAAAGGCCTCCCCCAAAGTTCTCCACACAGATCGGTCCTGTGCCACCCACATCCAAAGGTACTCCCGCGACCTTCATTAGATCGTCGGTAGGCCTGCCACGGCTGCGGACTCCTGCACGCGGCTTCCACTCAAGGACCTTTCCTTTGATTTTTTTTTATGTGATAGGTAGCAGACGAGCAGGCGGATCACCTGATGGTAAGCAATTGCCGCCGCTCATGGACACTTGCAACACCAGTGGAGTTACAAGTGCGCTGCAAACCTTTTATCCCCTTCCCCCCCGGGTGGGCCTCCGGTACCCTCACTCACTCAGCGAAACACAGCACAGGGGATTTCATTGTTTTATGTTTGTATCTACCTACGTAAAAACTTGCACCTTTATTCGTGAAAATCAGATTTTCATAGCTTTCATACACTAAATAAGCATAGGCTTGCGTCCCACATCTAAAACTTCATGAAATTGGCAATTCATTTGTGGGATTGAGCATAAAAATGTATGATAAGTTACCACAAAAAGTTATTGACTTACCGTTACATGAATTTGAATTTCATATTAAAAAGGCTACTGTAGAAGATTATTTAATGATAAGAATTCCTGGACATGTTAATTTCCTCGCCTATTCTTTTATTGACTGTATAATTTGATTCTATAATTTTACTTTGACGATTATATCTAAACGATTTAAAGCAATTATTCTCTGTCAATAATGTCGTCAAACGTATTCTGGTGGAATGATTACGAAGTTCCATCATCGATTACCTACTATCTATAAAGAGATAACTACTATAGACAACGACAAGGCTTATAGGTAAACCGAAAACACGAAACGCTTGCGCGATGTAATTGGACACAGCGCCATCTATTGGTTCAATTCTGAATTACGGTCCCGAAGCGAAGTGAGGGCGGGCCACTAGCCACTATAAAGTAACATCCAAGATGTCCAAATACTTATCAACATTCATGGTATGCAGTAATATCAATGCAACTAACGTAGTCAAATTTAACAGCGTCCACAGTTGTCCACTAAGTATTTGGATATCATATTTTATACTATTTATAAAGTGTTTAATCTCATATTCCACGCCAGGGCTTATAGGTAAACCGAAAACACGAAACACTTGCGCGATACAATCAATGCCCAGCGCCATCTATTAGTGGACAGTGGAACTACTGTCCCGAAACAAAGTGAGGGCGGGCCACTAGTAGTATTATAACTAAATGGGGCTACCATACTCTATGACGTAAATGGCAGTGGCGCCATCAATCATGATTTTCTTGATGCATAATTATTTTGTCGCACTGTTTTTTGGCGGGAAGAATCTTGACAGCCCTGAGCAAAGGAATCTTAAAACATACAGCCAATTATCATCAATTCGCCATAAACTGTCAGGCCCATCTTTTTTGTATTCAAGATGACGTTCCTTCCTGGTTTTGCCGTTTTTATGAGTTGTTTCATTGTTGTGTTGTAATTTATTTCGTGTTTGTCTATGATAGTTAACTGCGTTCATCTGCGCAGTGCAGTGTAACTATTCTATAGCTTCTCTGCAATGTTTTCGATCTATCGGTTAATGAATGAATATGCCTTTTATTGCACACAAAACAGAGGTATAAAATTTAAAACTAGTTATAACAGGAGTAATGTACAACAAAGGCGGCCTTATCACTATGAGCGATCTTTTCCATCCAAAACCCAAAGCACTCAACGAAACATAGCCCCAGGCGCTACTTCACGCCGGTCTTCTGTGACGCCGTGGTATCATTCCGGTCGAGCCAGTCCATTCATGCCGAAGCATGACTCTCCCACGGTAGTGAGAGTGGGTAGTATTCAAATCGGTTCAAACTTTCGCGAGCTATAATGCCACACTAAGACAGACAGACTTGTCGTTTTTGCGTCGGGGTTGAAAGTGAATCTACTTACAAGCAAAATATAGGTCCTATCTTTACAAGTAAACTATAGGTCCTATCTCTACAAGTAAACATAGGTTTGGACCTATGTTGAGATAGGTCTCCAGCTAAAAAGGAATCTACTTAGAAGTTAACTATAGGTTCTATCTGCCGTTAAAAGTGTTTTTTTTACCTATAAAGCTATAAGGTCTATCTCGAGATAGAAACCTATACTTAGCTTTAGTAAGAGTATCTCCATTAAATTAATCTAGATACTATAATTAAAATATCGTAAGTTTAAGCAAACTCTCGTTTAAGCGCAATGGTTTAAGCACCAGTTGAGCGCAAGGGTCGCGGGTTCGATTCCGCATCAACACATTTTTTGTTGATGAAACTGATATTTGTGTTGGGTCTAGGTTTTTGGGCGGTTCATTGTTTGGTTTCTGTTTCCTTAATACAAAGAAAAACCCTAGTTTGGGACCAGGACATTGTATGTCTTGTTGTTGACGACCCGTTTGGTTCAGTGGTAGTGAATGCTGCGTCGGGCCAAGGGTTGCGGGTTCGATCCTCGCACAGTACAAACATTTGTGTGCATGAACATGTTTGTTTGTATTGGTCTGGGTGTTTCTATGTATTATAAGTATGTATTTACAAAATAAAAAGTATTATACGTATATATTTGTAAATCCACTGTTGGTTCTGATATTGAGCTACCTATCTCAGAGTCAGACCAATGCATGTGATATAGTGAAATATTGTATTATTACATTGTTGTCTCAATATAGGTCGTATCTCGGAGATAGAACCTATACTTAGCTTTAGTAAGAGTATCTCCCATTAAATTAATCTAGATACTATAATTAAAATATCGTAAGTTTAAGCAAACTCTCGTTTAAGCGCAATGGTTTAAGCACCAGTTGAGCCGCAGGGTCGCGGGTTCGATTCCGCATCAACACATTTTTTGTTGATGAAACTGATATTTGTGTTGGGTCTAGGTTTTTGCGGTTCATTGTTTCTGGTTTCCTTTAACACAAGGGAAATCCATAGTTTGGGACCAGGACATTGTATGTCTTGTTGTTGACGACCCGTTTGGTTCAGTGGTAGTGAATGCTGCGTCGGGCCAAGGGTTGCGGGTTCGATCCTCGCACAGTACAAACATTTGTGTGCATGAACATGTTTGTTTGTATTGGTCTGGGTGTTTTCTATGTATTATAAGTATGTATTTACAAAATAAAAGTATTATACGTATATATTTGTAAATCCACTGTTGGTTCTGATATTGAGCTACCTATCTCAGAGTCAGACCAATGCATGTGATGTAGTGAAATATTGTATTATTACATTGTTGTCTCAAACTATAGGTCGTATCTCCAGCTAAAAAGGAATCTACTTACAAGTAAACTATAGGTCCTATCTCCCTCATATCGATCTTCTCATCCAACCCGCTGAGGAACCGCTCGTGATTGGTCACGTTGAACACGTGTACCCTCAGCTTGACCTCATCGGGGGGGTCTGCCCACCACTCGAAGGGGGGAAAGCCTGCAACAAAAATAGGTAGATATACTCTTTATTGCACAACACATTACAGAACTTAATGCTAATGGTAATCTACAAAACAATATGGGCGGCCTTATCACTAATAGCGATCCCTTCTCTCTCTTCTCTTCGATACCCAGCAAGCTTAATTTGTAGCGGACGTTACGACCACAACAAAGTTGCTTTCCCTTTCGCCGTGCGCGCTTTTCTTTGAATGTGACAAGAATATTCTCATAAGTTACGGCACGCCGTTTTGCCCGTTAGTGCGCATGCGTGAGTACATGACAAATTTTTAGCTCTTAGTGGGCAGTCAGCCTTCTATGTCAATATGTATTTTGTGGTTACGGGAAGGCTTCGTTGTAAGCCACCGTAACACCGTGACTGTAACTTTGACTTTGAGTGACTTTAACACCTACTTACTTACTTAGTCAAAGTCAAAGTCAAATGCGTGCTCTGATTTTTAATATCGTCGTAAAGGTATTTAAAACAATTGTTTTTCCATTGTGTCTGCTGTATGGGCCTTACGACGTTAAGCGAACTATATTGACAGATGTTCTTAAGCCTTTTGCTCATTTTGACAGGTAAAAAAAGTCAAAATTTATGGTAACTTGACCTTGACATTTGGATCTGTCAGTTTTGTTTGCAAATAGAACATATACCTAGTAGGTACTCGTATAGTATTGTTGGATTATCTTTATTGCCTTCTGCGGTAGTATGGTCGTAACCACAAGACCTCATTTTATGGACAACGCCATTGCAAAAAATTATACATTAAGGAACCCTGAAATTATGGAACATTTAAAAACAATTTGTTAACCTAATCACCGAAAAGAACATAAAAATATTTGCTTAAAAAAATTAACGACTCGTCTACTTATTGTTTTTTTTTCGCTGTGGCCACGATAAAAAACCGCGCGAAAATCACGTGTAATCGTGAATATGACATAATGATGTCACGATTGGCGCGAAAACGTGAAACCTTGACACAGTAAATTGTCATTGAACTTGAAAATGACAGCTGTCAGATTTTAATTTCGTAACTTGGCTATCGTGGAGAGAGAGGAAGCGGATACATCCAAGGTTTTTTGATGGGAAAACCATAGACAACTATGAAGTATGTTTGTTTATGAGTCATAGACAAATAATTAAGTAAGATAATGTTCTTTTGTGATGTCAAGAAAATAGGACTTCATTTATTTAGTTATATTACCTAAGTAGGTACTAGTTCTAATGTTTAGACGCGGACAATCGAACACTCGGTTTTTTTTTATGTGATAGTTAGCAGACGAGCAGGCGGATCACCTGATGGTAAGCAATTGCCGCCGCTCATGGACACTTGCAACACCAGTGGAGTTACAAGTGCGCTGCCAACCTTTTATCCCCTTCCCCCCCGGGTGGGCCTCCGGTACCCTCACTCACTCGGCGAAACACAGCACAGGGGCTGCTTCACGCCGGTTTTCTGTGAGGCAGTGGTATCACTCCGGTCGAGCCGGCCCATTCATGCCGAAGCGTGGCTCTCCCACAGTCGGTCAGTCGATTTTCACCTTAGGAAGGCGTAAGGGGATAGGCGGTCCGCCCCGGGTCCCAAACATCAAGGGGGTAACTCCAGTTGCATTAGTATGTTTTGACGCTGTACTCCCCCATTTTAGTCGATACATATGGCTGCTGGGACCCTCTCACCCACCACTCCTTATCTCCTTCCCTACACTCCTCATAGAAGACCGCCAATGCTTGCTATATCGCCACTGCCTGAGAGCTAAGGCCGTATTTGGTCGTTACGACCGAATCTCATAAGCGCTGTATCTTACCTTTGTTTGGATGCGACAGATTTATTCTCACGCAAGAAGTTAGTTACGTCGTAAAGCCCATACAGACACATTGGAAAATCAATTGTTTTATGCCTTTTTAAAGGCTTTTGGGTCTTACGACGTCATCCACTTTATATATTTTTATAAATTGTGGCCTATGTGTTATTCGGATGTATAAGCTATATGTATGTTATTATAAAGTTTAATTAAAATCCATTCGGTAGTTTTTGCGTGTGTCTGTCTGTCTTTCTGTCTGTCTGTATTTTTTTATGTGATAGGTAGTAGACGAGCAGGCGGATCACCTGATGGTAAGCAATATGCATGTATGTTTGTCTTTCTTTTAGAGCAAAACGGAGCGACGATTGATATGTTTTTTTAAGAGGAGATAGTTGAAGGGATGGAGAGTAACATAGGCTACATTTTGCCCCTTTCTAACCCCCCATTTTAGGGAAGTGGGGGGTACGAGCGAAGCCGCGGGCAAAAGCTAGTTTATAATGTTTTTTTTTATTGCTGAAATAGGCAGACGAGCATGCGGCCCATCTGATGGTAAATGGTAACCGCCGCTCATAGACAACAACAAGCCAATGTTTGGACGACTTCCTGATAATTTTGAATCGCAAACCAAACGAGTTATTATAGTAAGCTTAAAATCAATGACCTATGCTAAAATTATCATCTACCGTATAACAAAAACGGTGCAACCGATGTTCTCACGTTTGCAAGGTCGCTGTGTTTTTATTATATTTACTTTTGATGTAATGTTTCATCTTAAGATGAGTCGATTTAATAGTTGGATTAAATGTTTGACGAATTGATCTAATCTTACCTGATGGAGAGTGACAATGAGGTCTAAGATGTAGCGTGTAGACTGTAACTCATGAGTGAGTGATATAAAAGATATATAACTCTTCAACTGAGCGAATCGCTCTTCAACTCACTTACATCACAAATAATATTTTCAACTCACACACTCACACACAACTAACTGTGGGAGAGCCACGCTTCGGCATGAATGGGCCGGCTCGACCGGAGTGATACCAATGCCTCACAGAAAACTGGCGTGAAGCAGCCCCTGTGCCGTGTTTCGCCGAGTGAGTGAGGGTACCGGATGCCCACTCGGGGGGGAAGGGGACAATAGGTTGGCAGCGCACTTGTAATTCCACTGGTGTTGCAAGTGTCCATGGGCGGCGGCAATTGCTTACCATCAGGTGATCCGCCTGCTCGCCTGCTACCTATCACATAAAAAAAAAACTTATTTCGGTCACTGAAAGATACGTTTCAGATCATACTTAATCAGTTGAATTATTTAGGCTATTATATCTTCAACTTATTTAGCTCGCGGAATGCAAAATATGATTTAGAAATGACTGAGTTGTAGTAGAAAATATGAAGAATAAATTGCAGGCAAAGAAGAATTAAGTCCACTCATCTCGTGCAGTGAGCGAAATGAATTGAAGAAAAAAAGAGTTCAAATCACTCACTGATTGATAAAGTATAAATTAAATAAAATCACACCTCTCGTTTAGTGAGCCTAATGAGTTGAAGATATAAAAGAGTGATATATATCCGCAGGTCTAAAAGATATATATCTCTCTATTCATCTCAGTGATATATTTCGCGCATGTCTAGTAGCGTGCTTTCCCAGAAGAAGCCTACCTATTTACTCTCGACTTTAAGACACCTAAATTATAGTAAGTATACCTACCTACTCGTAATAAATTCACACTACATTACATTGACATGACACCGTACTAAGTAGCTTAAGCACTTTTATTACAGATATCAGACAACAGAGGATCACAAATAATACTTAAATAAATATTAACACCCAGACACTGAACAAACACAAGTGTTCATCACACGAATGTTTGTCCAGGGTGGGGATCGAACCACGACCTTTGGCGTATGAGGCAGGGTCACTACCAAATGCACCATCCGGCCAGTCATTGTAGCTCTCTGGGAACCGCAAAAGTTTCCACAGAGTTTCGTGTATTAATGTCGAAATAATCCTGTCTGACGACAGGCTGATTTTAGTCTGGTATTAATTATCTAGTTTTAAGGTGAGTCAGTGTAATTATTTATACTTAGACATTCGTTTAAGACCGCAAGGCCGACTAAATAAGATAAAAAAAAAAGATTTTGTCGCTAACTACTCGTAGGTACATACAATCAGAGGGCAATGGAGAGGGCTATGCTCGGAATCTCCTTGCGTGATCGTGTCAGAAATGATGAGATCCGCAGGAGATCTAAGGTCACGGACATAGCCTCAAGAATTGCGTGGCTGAAGTGGCAATGGGCAGGGCACATTGCGAGGAGAACAGACGGCCGTTGGGGTGGAAAGGTCCTTGAGTGGAGGCCGCGTGCAGGAGGCAGCAGCCATGGCTGGCCTCCCACCAGGTGGACCGAGGATCTGGTGAAGATCGCGGGAGTCCATTGGATGCGGGTGGCACAGGACCGATCTGTGTAAAGAACTTTGGGGGAGGCCTATGTTCAGCAGTGGACGTCTATTGACTGAAATGATGATGATGATGAGGTACATACATAATAGAGAATAGGGAGTGTACGTGTCTGCGCACACACTTGTACACTAAAAACGTCCTGCGTCGATGACTAATTGTTGAGTTTGGTCGCCATAGCCGAAATATCGGAAGTATACCTTTTGTACAAAATCAAAAGTAAATTGCGACAACATCACATACATTGTTCTGGTCCCAAACTAAGGTTAACTCTTGTGCTATGGAAACCAGAAACAACGACGACCCGATTGGTTCAGTGGTAGTGAATGCTGCGTCTGGGCCAAGGGTTGCGGGTTCGATCCCCGCACAGTACAAACATTTGTGTGCATGAACATGTTTGTTTGTATTTGGTCTGGGTGTTTTCTATGTATTATAAGTATGTATTTACAAAAGAAAAGTATTATATGTATATATTTGTAATTCCACTGTTGGTTCTGATATCTGTAACACAGGTGCTTGAGCTACCTATCTATCTCAGAGTCAGATCAATGTATGCGATATGTAGTGAAATATTAACGAAGGAACCACAAACACCCAGACCCAACAAAATATCTGTTTAATCACACAACATTCGTGTTGGTGCGGGAATCGAACAAAAAAAAGTCAGCAACGAATCAGCGACCCCTGTGATCTCTCAGATGTTCTTAGGAAGCGTTGATATCCCACGTTGATTACCTTGTGATTGGTAGCAGACGGGCAGACGGTTCACCTGATGGTAAGCGATTAACGCCGCTCATAGACATGCAGCACCAGTGGAGTCACATGGAGAGGAGTGGAGTGGTGGAGTGACAATTTAAACCCCTTTCCCCCCGATTGGGCTTTCGGTACCCTGACTTCTGCTTCGCGTCGGTCTTCTTTGAAGCCGCGGTATCACTCAGTGTAACCGGCCCATGCGTGCCCAAGCGTGGCTCTCCCATCTCCTGAATAATTTTATATTTATTACCCACTACCCACCCTTTTTTTTTTGGTTACCCAGGGGAACCCACTACCCACCCTTTACAAACATTCGTGTGATGAACACTTGTGTTTGTTCAGTGTCTGGGTGTAATATACGTATTTAAGTATAATAGATATTTGTGTTTCCTTTGTTGTCTGATATCTGTAACACAAGTGCTTAAGCTACTTAGTACGGAGTCAGGTCAATGTATGAGATCGTGTAGGCGGGCCACCGTCCGGGGAGATCGTGGTGCGAGGGCTTCGCGCTATTTGCCCCACGACTTTCTCCCGCGATGGACGATGAGGGAGAGAGTCCAGGGGTTTAGTCGGTAACCCCCCCGCCGTCACGCGTGGGGGAGTCCGACCTAACCCGTCCGCCCCCTGGTGGACGGGTATGCGTAACGCATTTTCCCCTGGGTAACCAAAAAAAAAGGTCAATGTAAAGATGTAGTGAGACATTTAATTTATAGTGGCCCGCCCTCACTTCGCTTCGGGACCGTAATTCAGAATGAACATAGATGGCGCTGTGCTAAATTTACATCGCGCAAGCGTTTTCGTGTTTTCGGTTTACCTATAAGCCCTGTCGTTGTCTATTGAAGTTATCGTCTTTGTAATAGTATATGATTTAATTTGTCTTACCTGGTCTCACTATTTAGTTTCTCCCACAGCATCACATCCAGGGGGGGTGAAGATGAAGCCACTGATGGAAACCATGAGTAGAAGGACCCCCCATACACACTGGCTGACAGTACCTGCGAAAAAAAGAATTGTTACTATCCCTGATATTATTATGAAATACGGCATTTTGTGGCGGCGGCCATCTTGAACCGGCGGCCATCTTAAATTAGCGGCCATCTTGAACAAGCGGCCATCTTAAATTAGCGGACATCGAACGTAGCTAAGAAAGACTCCTATTTTCAAACTAAAAAAACAGACGGACAGACACGTCACATTTATTAATACGGTTTTTGTCGGGCGGCCATCTTGAACAAGCAGCCATCTTAAACTAGCGGACATCGAACGTACATAGAAAACACTCCTAATTTCAAACTAAAAAATCAAAATCTGACAGACACATAGACGGACAGACACGTCAAAATAACACCCCATCGTAATTTTTTCGGAGACAGCGATCGTAAGTTAGATCGTAAGACCGAGCTATTGGAGCTATGTTCTAAAAATTCGTAACACACTTTTGCTCAACCCGGGAATCGAACCTGGTACTTAAATCACTAGACCAAACGCTCTACCAAGTGCTCTATTTTTTTAATCTTCTATATACTATTTATAAGAGACAACTTCTATAGACAACGACAATGCTTATAGGTAAACCGAAATCACGAAACGCTTGCGCGATGTAATTGGACACAGCGCCATCTATTGGTTCATTTCTGAATTACGGTCCCGAAGCGAAGTGAGGGCGGGCCACTAGTTTAGTAATATTTCGCTATTCTCGAGGTAATTATTAGGTTATTAGGAACTGTGCTATAATTAAGTAAGACAGGGCAATTAAATAAAATTGTGACAGAGATCCGACATTTTTCTAGTATTAAGTATGACCTGTTAGCTAAAACTTAATTGTGAAACGATAACAGTATAATTAATTCCAGTGGAGTAACTAATTATAAGGTTAAGAGAGCCCTTTGTTCTTTAAGAGATTTTGCGCAACTTTGTAACCTAAGTAGGTAAGTAGTAAACAAAATGATTATAAAATGAAGGAGTAAAATATAATTATTGCATTAACCAGTTAAGGGGCTACATCGAATAAACTAGCGCCGCCAACCAATTTACACTGATTGTGGCGAAAATATGATATTTTTAGAAAAAGTAAAAGATTACAGACTTAGATCCAAGTAAGTAAATCGAATTTTTCGACATGCAAAAAAATATTTTATACAAGTGATAAGAAACAATAAAGTTCATTATTGCTAAAAACGGCCAATTTTAGCAATAATGAAAAATATTGTTACTGCAATGTCGCGCGTTAAAAATATTGTATTGTATCTTGAAAATATAGCGGCGCTAGTTTCGTCGATATAGCCCATTAAGTAGCTTGCTGCGCAGTCCGACTTCTTCTTGGCTGCTTTTTTGATAATACTATATCTGTGAACATTTACATCCCTTTAACTACGTGTTTTATCAACCATTTTTGGTTATTTAAAATTTCATTGCACATAATTTCGTACGATATGCTAACTTAATGCCAAGAGGCATTCTGTACCAAGAAGAAAGGATAAAGGTGCGGCGATATGAGAACCTTAAGTTATTTTGCAATTCACAGATTATCCATTCTGAAAAACATTTGTTCCAAAACTTGTCGAAAATGTTTTCGGGTCCCCATACAAAATTACCAAGTTACGTGACCGACTTTGTATGGAAGATGATTTATTAATGCGAGTTTTTAAAAGTCAATAAACAAATGTTGTTCAGAATGTTTGGTAAAACACGTGGTTAAAGGGATGTAAATGTTCACAGACACAATACACTCTGTATAGGCAAGACATTAAAGTCAGATCTTAGATGGTTCACTGTAATTTTGTTAATTGTGTTCCGTGAACCAGCGACCAAGGCAGCGAACAAACCCTTTAATAAAATACCTACAATTATCTTCACTCGTTGTGTAAGGTGGAAAAAAATAAAGTGACGGTAATTAGGTATTTCATTTTTGTTGGACACGATAGTATCTTAAGTCTAGACACGCCATTCAGAAATGCAGTTTTATTACAGGTACCTGACACTAGTGAATGAATAAATGAATACACTTTTATTTTAATGAATGTACTTTGTTCGTCTCGGCGCATAATGTCCTGTTATCGAAATGGCCTTTCTCATAATGTCGTTTTCTCAAAATGTCCTTTTCTCAAAATTGCACACAAAACAGAGGTATACAACTTAAAACAAAACAAACTGAAGTAATAGATGGCATGAGGCGTTGATTAGGTACATCGCGCAAGATTTTTATCTCTTTACGGATTGGTCTATAAACCTTTTCGTTACCTAAGTATCTCTAGATTTTTTAAGTTTTTATAAAATTGGTAATTCCGGAATGGTGGGTCCAAGTTTGTGTTTTTTATTTGCTTTTACACCGATTTTTTTTGCTTTTTGACTGGCCCAATGGCGCATTTGCATCCGTTAAAGGTCGTAGGTTCGATTCCCATCCTGGACAAACATTCATGTGATGAAGACTTGTTTTTGTTCAATAAGTACTCAATTTTTTTATGTGATAGGTAGCAGACGAGCAGGTGGATCACCTGATGGTAAGCAATTGCCGCCGCTCATGGACACTTACAACACACACACCCCACATTTTATTGCTTTCCACAATTTGTAAATACAATAGGGAAATAGTTAAGTGTCTGGGTGTAATATTAGGTATTTAAGTATTATATTTGTGTGTTACTCTGTTGTCTGATATAGATATCAGTAACACAAGTGCTTAAGCTAGGTACTTAGTACGGAGTCCGGTCAATGTATGAGATGTTGTGTGAATTATTTATTTGTATAGGCTTTAAATAAATTCCTCACCTGCGCATAGGCCAGTCACCCATCAGATAAACACGTAATGGCCTATTACCGCACCAACAACACAGAGCGCACCGAAGGCCGCGCCGCTCGTGCAGTGAATACACAGACGCACACAGTTAAACAAGGACAGTGAGGCAACACCGTAAAACCGTTCACCGTGGGACAGCCACGCTTCGGCATGACTGAAGTGATACTACAGCGTGAGACCGCGTGAAGCAGCGCCGTGCTGTTTTGAAACAGCAAAGGCGCTGCCCAATTCAATTTCGAAATCCCGCGGGCCATACTCATGTTATGTAAAACTTAAGACAGTAAGCCCTTAAATATATGTATACATAAGTAGGCTAGAGAGTAGGCTCTCTCACCTTTTTTTGTTGAGCTGGGGAATGCCTCTGACCGAAGTGAGTAATGGACGTAGCCTGTGACTCCTTGCATCTAGACTACTACTCTCTCACCTAAGTAATTAACACATAAAGTGAGGAAGGTGTGACTGAAAGCAGCGCTTCCCAGGAGGTTTGTCCTGCAACAGCAATCTGAGTCATCCTTTTGCTCAAACAATTTTGTTGATTTGTATGTTTTTCGGTCTGATTTAATAATAAATTCACACAACATATCAACATTGACTGACTCCGGACTACGAGCTTATGCCTTGTGTTACAGATATCAGACAACAGAGGATCACAAATAATAATTAAAATACATATTATTATATAACACCCAGACACTGACCAAACACAAGTGTTCATCACACGAATGTTTGTCCAGGGTGGGGTTCGAACCCACGACCTTTGGCGTAGAGGCAGGGTCTACTACCATTGCGCCAACCGGCCAGTCTTTGTCATTTGCCTTGTTTTTTGCCATATATACGGATATAACAGGAACATTTACATCCCATTAACCCCATGTTCTGTCAACCATTCTAAACTGGGGTACGCCATGTTAGTCGTCACACAGTCAAATATCTTTTCTATATCTATACTATATATAAAGAGTAACTTCTATAGACACGACAAGGCTTATAGGAAACCGAAAACACCCGAAACGCTTCGCGATGTAATTGAGCACAGCGCCATCTATTGGTTCGTTTCTGAATTACGAATACACATATAATTTCCCTGCCTTTACGTCACCTCGGGAAACTAAGTACGGTTCTGTGCAGTTTCTTTGCTGTCATAATCTATACTGTGATTAATCTATGCATTGGATAAATTAATGTAGTAATTTTATTAACATATCATCATATCACACGTTTTGCGTTAGACAGAAAACGTGATTAGGTTATACGCCTATGAATAGATACGTTTTTATGCTAATACTTCGTTAGTAAAGTTAAGTAAAGTATCAGCCTATACATATACTGTCCCACTGCAGGGCAAAAGGCCTCCATCATAGAAATCAAGTCATCGCTAACTATGATGGGATTAGGCTTAATCACCACGCTTATTTGTTAATTCGTAAATAATTTGTCAAACGCCCCGTTAGTCTTGTGGTTTAAGTACCTGGCCGTGATTTATTGGTCCTGGGTTCGATTCCCGAGTCGAGCAAAAAGTATGTTTCGAATTTTTCGAACAAAGCTCGGGTTTGTGATCACCGCACCGCATTAGGCAAGCGTGGTGATTAAGCCTAATCCCATAATTTTTATGATGAAGGCCTTGCAATGGACATTGTATAGGCTGATATTTTTTACAATTGATTTATATAAGTTTAAATAAAGTTTTTTTTATGGGAATCAAACCTTCGACCTTTGTCGTATGAGACAGGGTCATTTACCAAATCAAACGTTTCTTAAAAGATGATACACGTTTCGAAGGACACATTATGCTGTCGCTTATGTGTATTTTTAGAGTTCCATAGGTACCACTAAAGGAAAACGTAACCCTTTAAGATTATTTTGGTGTCTGTCTGTCAGTCTGAGTGCTAAGCGATTATTATGAAAATATTTTTTCCAATCTACTCGTATTATAATTATGTATGTACTAGTGGCCGGCCGCGACTCCTTCCGCGTGGAAAAGTAACTTTTTTACCCCCCTTTCAACGCCTTACAACCCCCTTTTCGCAATAAAAAGTAGTCTATGTTCTTTCTCAGGGTCTAGATCATCTGTATACCAAATTTCATTTAAATCCGTTCAGTAGTTTTGGCGTGAAAGAGTACAGACAGACAGACAGAGTTACTTTCGCATTTATAATATAAGTATGGATGTATTGCATCCAAAAATAGGATATTATCAATTCATTACTATTATTTGTACTAAGTAAATTAACAATAACGAAGGACTGGAAATACTTATACAAAAAAAAACTGAAAAATATTTTTAACGAAACTGCGCGACTCGATTCCTAGTTTATTTGTTTTTTTTTCGTGTGAACACTTCTTTTTTAAGTGTCTGGGCGATATAGTATGTAAGTTACAATTGAGATTCCTCTGTTATTTATTTATGTTGTTTCATATCTTAACCTCATTTGCTTAAGCTATTTAGTACAGAGTCAGGTCAATGTATGAGATATTGTGTGAGTTTAGTTCTAAATACTCGAATCTAAAAGATAATTAATGTACGGAACCTTTGGCGGCGATGTCCGACTCGCCCTTTCGTTTTTTATCTATTGACATAGTCAAAAACGCGCACTAACAACTAAAACTATTGACTTTGA